>JAMJFZ010001424.1:0-149611 GCA_026225945.1 Cricetomys ansorgei
TTCTTTATGTTAGGAACATTTTCTTCTTTGATTTTGTTGAAAATACTTTTCTGTGTCTTGGACCCGGGTTTCTTCTCCTTCCTCTGTTTCTGTTATCCTTAGATTTGGTCTTTTCATAGTGTCCCAGATTTCCTAGATGCTTTGTGCCTGGAGTTTGTTACATTTAATGCTTTCTTTGACTGAGGTGTCCATTTCTTTTCTAGTGTCTTCAATGTCACAAATTCCCTCTTTCATTTCTCGTTTGTGAGGCTTGCTTCTGAGGTTCCCGTTAGAGTTTCTAAGTTTTCTACTTCTAGATTTCCCTCAGTTTGGGTTTTCTTTATTGATTCTATTTCCACTTTCAGATTCTTGAAGCATTGAATTTATTTCCTTCAGGTTTGTCTGTGTTTTCATAGATATCTTTAAGGTACTTATTCATTTCCTATCTAAGGATCTCCATCATAGTCATAAAGGCTATTTTAAGGTCTTTGTCTGGTGCTTCAGCCGGTTGCAATTCTCAGGACCTATTGTGGCAGGATTGCTGGGCTCTAGTGGGGACATATTGTCCTGGCTGTTATTAATTGTGTTTTTTCACTGGCATCTAGCATCTGGGTTTGGGATGACTGTAATTTAGGTGCTGCTATCTGGTCTTGCCTTTGTTATGTGGGTGTTTTTCTCTGTGGTTTCTGTGTGCTCTCTTTAGTCCTTAGGAGAGTCTAGTTGCTGTGTGTTGGTTGTCTGGTACAGAATTCTTCTGTGGTCCTCCTAGGTGTAGCCACTGGGAGTTCTGGGTAAAATGTGTTTTCAGGTATTGGGAGCTGATGATACTTAGGAATGGAGGTGGGCCAGAGGAGAGGGGCTGAGCTGGTCCATAAGAATAGGCATGCCACTCCACCAGGATCTGCTTAGTTCCCTGGGAATGGGAGGCGGGCCATAGGTAGTCTGCTACAGAGCCGGGCATGAGACTGGGAGATCAGAGAGAAGGGAGAGTGAAGAACTGGAATTAGGCTAGCTGCTTCCCTGGCCAGAGTGGCCTGCAAGTTCCCAGGGAGTGCCTGCTGGAGTTGGGGGCTGGGAAGGAAGGTTGGAGGGGAATATCTGTGTAAGCCACTGGAGATGAAGATCTGCGGTTAGCCTGCCTGCTTTCCCTGCTGGCATGAACTGTGAGTTCCTGGAGAATACCTTTTTATATTTTAATTATATGAAAGATGCCATATTGAAATACTGTGCTGTGACTTCATTTATTTAATTTATTTATTTCATCTAGTTTGGGTTTTAGGACATATATATAGTATACAACTTTCCCTTTCTCCTCTCCCCCATCTTCCTACTCTTCATTTTAAAGTCTGACTAATACTTTATATAATTAATTTGTGGTATTTTCCTATGATAAAAAATGTCACATGAGTGACACTGTGAGCATTTACTATCTGTTTGTATAGCTGTGTCTCTGGGATAGCTCCCTAGAAGTCATATTTGTGGATCAAAAGCTCAACATCAATTTGAAAACCCTCTAGATACCGCCAATGCGTGATTTCCAGAGGCTATGGTCCTCTTTCTAGCAACGATTCACATCAGAATGGCCGTATCTCCAGTTCCTCCAACAGAAAGCATTGTCCAACGTGTGAATTTTTATCATTATAATGAGTAGTGGTAATTATAGAACAACTACCTTTACCTTGGTTTAATTAAGTTAGTCACGTTCTTTTCCACAGGCTTTTATATTAGTGAACGTTCACGGCGTTGGGTCTTGCAAGAGCAGGTTTTTTTTTACAATTATATCATGTACATTGACCACATTCACTAACTCATTGCCTCCCTTACTTCCCCCTTCCCAGCAATCTCTTCCTTCCTCCAGTCTTCCTTCTGCTTTTATGCAGAGCACATGTGTGTATTACAGAATTCTAGGACTTAAACATAAGAAAAATCAGGCAATAATCGCCTTTCTGCAGCTGGCTCACTCTGCTTAACGTGATGAGCTTCAGTCACATCTTTTTTTTTTGCAAAGGACATGTAAAGAAAATTTGTAAATGCCGCAAAAATGTAAACGGCATTTGTTTTTTTAAAGAATGTATTTAAAATGTTTCTAAAACGTAACAGTTTTTCTTTCCTAAAAGAGAGTGCGGATTTGCCTTTTAAGTCTGGGCTCTCAAAAGCAGCTTTTCTCTCACTGGCAACTTGACTCCGCCCCTCTGTTCCCGCTGCTAGGTTTCTAACTTGTAACTTTTAAAACTTCAGTTAGCTCATAGGGTTAGTGAGGAAATGAAAGGATAGGAAGAAAAGAGAAAGCTTTACAGCCCTTTTCTGGCTGTCTTAATCTGCCTTTGTCCGGGGAACTGAACTAACATCCGCGCTGGCTCAGCTTCTCCCAGCGCGGCAGTTACTGAGAAGATCTGAATTGTCACTTTTCTAAGACCCCAGTTAGTTCATTTATCTGTCCGTATTTCTGCCTGCTTCCCTATCAGCAGCTTTTGTGCTCTCCCTTTCCCTAACATGCAACAATCTGCAGTAGCTCTTAGTTCTAATTCTTAACTGTCAACTGCCTTCAACTGCCCCTCTTTTATCCCCTCCAAGCTGTTTGCAGAAGCCCAACCCGCACACAACCACGCGGGGGAGGGGATTTTCCCTGGCAAAGCTTCACTCTACAAGGACATACCTTTTTTCTTACTTGTGGATGAATAAAACTCCATTGTGTATATGGGCCACATTTTCTTTACCTATTCATCTGTTAATGGACACCAGTCTGGCTAGTGTGAATACCATTGTAACACATGGATATGCAGGTATTGCTCTGGTGTGTTGACTTAGTCCTTTGGATATGTTACAAGAAGCCTTGTAGTCAGGTTGCACGATAGTTGTATTTTTAGTTGTGTGTGTGTGGTTTTTTTTTTTTTTTTTAAGGAAGCTGCATACTGATTTCCATAGTGGCTGATCAAATTTGCATTCTAGCCAACAGTTTAGAAAGGTTCCCTTTACTACACACTCCTGTCAGCATTTGTTGGCTTGGCTTCTTAATTAACTGAGCTGAGATGAAATCCCAGTGGTTATATTTGTATTTCCCCGATGGCTAAGAACATTGAACATTTTTTTTCCAAATGTTTATTGAAAAAAAATCATCATTTGAGAGCTGTCTGTTCAGTTTATTAATTCACTTATTAATTGGGTTGTTGGACTTTTTTGTTTAGTTCTTTTCATTTCTTTATGTATTCTATATGCTATTCCCATGTCAGATGTACAGCTTGAACAGATTTTCTCTCGCTTTATAGACAGCCTCTTCACTCAGTCATTTCCTTTTCTGTGCAGAGACGGTCTGATTTCATTTCCTGAGGTATTAGAGTCCTTTTCAGAACGTTTGTGCTTATGTCTACAACTTAGAATATTTTCCTCTAGTAGTTTTGGGGTTTCAAGTCCTATTTTAAAAATCTCTGATGCATTTTAAGGTGACTTTTGTACAGGAAAAGAGATAGGACTTTGGCTTCACTATTCTATGTGTAGATATCTGGTTTTCCCAGTGCTGTTTGTTGAAGATTCTGTCTTTTCTTTAATGCATGTCTTTTTGCATACTTGTAAACTATTGTGTGTCTGTTTCTGTGTAAGCTTACTTTTGGGTACTCTGTGATTCTGTCTTTTCGTTAATGAATGTCTTTTTGCATACTTGTAAACTCTCATGCATCTGTTTCATGCATCTGTAAGCTTTCTTTTGGGTCCTCTGTTTAATTCTATTGATCTGCATGGCTGACTTTGTGTCAGTACTATTCTGTTTGTGCTGCTACGACAAAGTAGAATTATTGCAATCAGGAATTCTGACACTTCCAACATTGTTTTGCTCAGGATTTCATAGGATACCCAAAGTCTTTTGTGCTCCTATTGGAATTTTAGGGTTGTTTTTTCTACTTCTGTGAAGAAAGTCAAATAACACATATCATATATCATTTTTGGTAAAATAGTCCTTTCACAATATCAGTTCAGCCTATCCTGAGGATGGATGTTCCATCTTACAGTGTCTTCTTCAACTTCCTTGAGTGTTTTAATATTTTTAATTTCTTTCTCAGAATGTTCCTTTTTTGGTATACAAATAATTAGTAATATTTTTATGCTGACTTTGTATCCTGACACTTTGCTGAGAGTGTTTATCAGTTCTGAGAAGTTTCTGGTGTTGTCTTTTGTGTCTCTTATACATAAGACATATTTATAAGTAGAAATATTTTTTTCTTTCCTATTTGTAACCACTTTATTTCTCCCATCTTATCTCTCTGGCTGAAACTTCAATGTAGTCATATTGAATAAGAATGGGGAAAGTTGACCCCCTTGGCTCATTTCTGATTAATGGAAAGGCTTTGAGGATTTCTTCATTTAGTATAATATTGGTTATAATTTTATCATACACAACCTTTATTGTGTTGTGATATATTCCTTCTATTACTAGTTTCTTCATGCACTTTAAAATGAAACAATTTGAGCATTACCAATTACTATTATAATTAGGGTGATTATGTGACTTCAGGCCTTGAGTTCATTAATATAATAAATTTATCAATTTGTGTGTGTGCAATTGCATTCCTTGAATGAAGTCCATTTGGTCATGGTAAATGAACTTTTTGATGTTTAATTAGATTTGGTTTGCAAATCTCCTATTGAGAATTTTTTTGTGTTTATGTTTGCCAGGGAAATTGAGACGGCAGTGAGTGGGTTAACATACTAGAAAGCAAGCTTCTTACACTTGTCTTTCATCCAACAGGATTCATAGAGGTGGAGATAAAGACGGCCAATCATTGTGGAGCTCAGTCTTGTACCTGTGGCCAGGTAGTCAGTTACATTTCTGAAACTTCTACAATATGTGTTCTCCCATTATCATCCATTTCACTCTTCCAATTAGTCTCTGGATATTTGGGCTTAGGAACTTTTTGGAATACTGAGACTAGTTATTGTCTGTTAGTTCTCCTCCAGGCAATACCTGGGGTGGAGTTAACTAAGAAAAGTCAAGTCGTTAACAGCGAACACATATTAAGGTATTAATAACAAGCAAGTGCAGATTCTTTTCTACAATAGAGTACAAAAGTCTTCTTATAGCATGGAATACAAAAGTAGCCTTTTCTATCCTCCATAATTCCCATGGTTAGCAATAACTCTTCGATCATAAGACCAGTTTCACATGAAAGATGGCAGTCTGCTGCTCTGAAGCTTGTTGAAGCCTAGCTTCTTACCAGTAAGAAGATTTTCCTAACACATAGATTTGCACATCGGAGCACACGATATACAAAAGCGAACTGTTACTGTTAAAAGGATAAAAGAGTAGGAAAACCAGGAAGGCTTCCTCGGGGTTTGTGAGGCTTAGGAGACAAGAGGCGAGAAACGATCAAACCTGAAGAAACCCTCTCTCTCCGTTACATTGGAGGCAATTTTATGAACTTAAATCTTAACTTCTTGCTGGATGTAAACAGTTTGTAGAACATACTGTAAAAAATATTCTTCAGCAGGCTAGATAATGCCTCTCACATGGGAAGAAACAATGCCCCTTCTCTGTTTTAGACCTAAATTTTGAGGGCTTGGTGTGAACATTTTCAAATTATATTTGTGCCTGAAATAAATGTCATAAATGGGATACAAATGGGAGCCAAGGTTAAGGAGACATTCAGTTACTGTTAGGAAACCATAGCCACGCATAAGAAACACTTCTTATGTACTCATATTAAATTGCTCTGGAAGGGCAGGCATGAAAGACTCTATTTTTGTATCTTTGCATGTATCTCAGGCTGGTCTCAAACTCAGAGTTCCCCTACTTTAGTCTCCTAAGTGCTGAGATTACAGTCATGCACCACCACCATGCCCAGCTTGAGTTCACTTTGGTTTTTACAGCTTCCCTTTCTTGTCTCAGAACGATCTCTTTGAAGACATCACAGATGAACTGGTGGTTTGGTTTTGACTATTTTTTCACTGCTGGGATGAGAGCTGGTTCTGGTTGATCTGATACCACACTGGGAGTGTGTAAGTGACAGACATCAAAGAGTTAGTGCCAAATAATCCATTTATGACCAAACTCGAGCAGCTAAGGAGTACAAAAGGGGTAGTTAGTCCAACTCCACCTGGAGCTCATTCTGAATTTAATTCTGTCTGTGTTGTGGGTGATGCCCTAGCATCTAAAATATACAGCTTGGGTTCTTTTGTTAGAAGCTTTACTTCTGAAGTATGTCGGTAGACAACACTTACTAGAATTACAAGGAGCAGTTACTCCTTTGAAGAACTGTGGAGCTAGCCAGTGTCCTCCTCCCTCCAGTTCCCCTTCCAGGGGAAGGTCGGGGGAAGAAAATTGTGGTTCAGAAGTGGTGGTTGGACAGGGAACTTATTTTTGGGATTAATGATGACAGGTTGGACTCAGACAATTTATATCTTCATTAAAAAAAGTATTAAAACGATAAAGACTAAACAATTTCTTACGACATTTTATAACATTGCATCTATTAAGAATTAATTTAGAAAGCTATATATATCAGTATGTTTGTGTGCTTGTGCCTGTGTGTGTGTGTCTCACAAGAACATTTTCCATTTTAGTCAGAAATATTGAATCTAATGAGCCAATGAACGTAGAGACCTAGATTTAATATTATCTTTTTATGAATAATACTGGTTTTATCTTGGTAAGTTTGCAATGTACATACTAATAAATTATATACTAAAATACCTCATATAACCATTTATAATAGAATTTATTATTTATTAACAATGGATAGATGTTGAGTGACAACTTTATCTTCCAATCTTCACAATGACAAAATTTATGTACAGTTCATGTGAGGCAAAACCTAGAAATGATGCAAAAGTGTTTCTACATGTAAATATTTTAAAAATCTTTTATACTTACATTTTATGTTTGCCTAGAAATAAGAGTCAGTTCAAAAATTTTCTGAGCATTTAACAAATGGATATTTTAATAATATTTAATAAAATCAACCTTTAGATGCAAGATTTTACTTCTCTGATTTGTAAACCTGTAGCAAGTTTTCTTCTACTTTATAATCTGTTTCCAGAACTGACATTTGAAAGCAAAGTCTTTGCATGACCAGTTTCTTTTCCTTTGACCCAAACTTTATCGTTAACCCTTTAATGCCTGCATTTCAGTTAAGCCTATGTAAGGTAAGGAGACCCAAGGTAATATCTGTCCCTGCTTTTATGATACTTGGCAAAATAACTTTAATTATAAAACTGTGTGAGTGTACACATACACACACACACACACACACACACACACACACACACACACAGAGATACACACACAGTCACACACACAGATACACACACCATCATACACACACACACTATCATACACACATACACCATCATACACACATACGCACACACATACACACATACACACACACACCATCACATACACACATACATACACACACACACACCATCACATACTCACATATACACACATACATACACACACACACACACACCATCACATACAAACATATACACACACACAGGCACACACACAGATACACACATCATCATATACACACACCATAATACACACATACACACACACACACACACACCATCACACACATACAACACACAGTATCACACACACATATAATCACACACACCATCTCACACACACACAGACACACACAGACACACAGACACAGACCCTTTTTGGAACTCAGGCCGATTCCATGAATTGGCTATAGTGACTACTTCTGTAATCAACATGTATTTTTCAGAGAACTCTATTGTGTCCTGACATTGACATTTTCTAGCGTGTGCTCAGCAGTAGTATATCTGGGCCCTAAGACAGTTAGTTCTACTTTAGGTTTTGAGGAAGCATTGTACTGATTTGCATAGTGACCTTTTTGAATTTTTTTGAATTTGAATTTTTGAATTTGAATTTTTCACCAACAGGCTAAAAACGTTCCTATTTCTTTGTTGTAGTAGTATGCTGCTGCTGTGTCTCATCAAGGAAGACAAGGAAGCATTTTCATAAGACTCAAACCCTGCCAGACCCCGTTAAAGGGAACCACCATCATGGCCAGTTCCATACTCACAGTGGTACCTACCACGAACCTCTCAGCTCAGGTGTTTTGTTGATTTAGAGCTCCTCAAGTGCAGATCATAAGCAATCAAGCATCCCCCACAGAAATCCAACACCTGCAAACAATACAAAACGCCAAGGCCTATGCATCCCTTTTTTCCAACAGTGCACAAAAACAATTATTTTAAACACAACTAAAAGTAAACTTCCACAGCACTTTGTATCTTTGCCGACATAAGTTTTGCTTTACTTGATGATGGTCATTCTCGATAAAACCTCAATGTAGTTGTAATGTACATTTTCACGGCGCCTATGGATATTGAACACTTTCTCATAATATGTTTACCGTTTGTACTTCTTTTGAAAACTGTTTTTATTCATTTTCTCATTGTCTTAGTTACTCTTCTATTGCCGGGACAAACCATCATGACGAAGGCAACTCATGAGAATAAAGCATTGAATCGGGATTGCGGTTGCAGACGGTTCAAGTCCATGATGGCAGAGCAAAGGCACGGTGGTAGGATCAGTTGAGAGGTCACATCTTGATTCACAAGTAGGAGACAGAGGGAACTCAAAGTGGTGTCTTTCGCAACCTCAGAGCCCAGCACTCAGTACCTATTCCTCTAGCAAGGTCACACCTCCTAGTCTGCCCCAAGAAGCTACCATCTGCAGATCAAGTATTTAAGCATATGAGCTTCAGGGGCTGTTCTAATTCAAACCACCATACCCATGTTGATTATTTTTTCCTTTTGGTGTTTAATTTTTTTAGTTCTTTGTATATTCTGGCTATGAATCCCCTATGTAATGAACTCCTGACTAAGCCTTTCTTCTGTTGTGCAAGGTGTCTCAGGAGTTTCTTGTTCCTTAGTTTGATGTTACCTCATTTATCAATTCCAGCACCTAAGCGGTGCCGGCAAGGAGAATGCAAGCCTGAGGTCAGCTTGGGTCTTTATGACGAGAAGGGGTCTTAGAAAGGGAAACAGGAACGAAGAAAAGAAGGCATATAAGTTAGGTATTAAAAAAAGAAGAAATGAGAGGAATAGAAAAGACAAAGAAAAGAGTTGCATAAATAAGAATTTATATTTAAATATTTGTCATGGATTGCTCCGATTAGAAGTTTACACAGGAAAATGTAAGTGTTTCAAAACCGGACATGAAAGAGAAATAAAAATTTAAAAAAAAATTAAAAAGAAAACAGTTTTGTGATCTTTTAAGGTCGGTCATATGGGCAGCTGGGGAAGATTTGGATCTGGGCGAGCTCTTTTGCTACCACTTCGATTACGCTTTCCTTGGTGAGAACGATTTGATATTTGGCGTCCTCTCTTTTTTTGTGATATTTGCTTGGAACCACAAATTGTGGTTTGTGGGCAGAGATGGCTGTAATTAGCTCTTCAGGGACAGGTACGGTAGACAAGTGGCTAGTCCTAGCCTCTCGTACCTGTAGATGCTCGTTCGTTCTTAAGCTGCAGTGATCTTTCAGAGTGCAGGGCTTTGCACCACAGTAGACTGCTCGGTGTCTCTGACTTTTCACATGGTAGCCCCTATGTGTCATTACTGGAAATGGTTCCCCTCCCCCCTCAGGTCTTTTCGATAGCTTCCCTAATTAATGGCCGAATAGGAAACACTGTTACATCTTTCATTACCACAACTGTTTCCCTACCATGCTCAGTTTGTATCTCTGACTCAGAATCTTTCCCTCGTTGTTAATTTCAGACAAGCTCTCATTGGATTAAAGCAAGTATTCTCAGAGATAGGACAGTGTAGGGAACTTGGGTTTCTCAAGCTGGAGACTGGGGAAATCTTTCCAAACCAATTACCACTGCTACACAGCAATGGAATAGGAGGAGCAGTAGAGAATCTTCCTAGTGCCATTACACAATATAGGCTACGGGACCCTTGTCTGGTCATACTGCTATTTTGGTCGGCACTGAGAACAACGCTAATTTTTCCCAAGTCCTCGCTCTTTTCCCCTCAGCTCATTTCTTCCATGCCTGCACATTTGCGACTCCCAAGCGCCAGCATGGTTTCTTTTCCTATTCCACTCACTAAATTCTCTTTCTAATGAGATTCTTTCTGTTCGCAGTTTAAGATGTGGTTTTCGAGGCTCCTTTTCTTTATTTATTGTATATCGGCCCATGTCGTCCGTTGCACACACCAGACCTCTTGCGCTTCATGGTATGTTCCTGTTCCGTTCTCTAAACTCTTAAAAAAAAATAAAGCTGTCTGTTGTCGATTGCAATTTCAATGCTCTATCAATATTACCCACCTTGAAAGGCAACTAACTATTCTCCAGATGTTTAAATTCTATTCCCTGGAGGTGCTAGTGATTGGCTATTGCTAAGATAGTCCATCATCTTCCTGAATACATGGCACTTTTACTCTTGTAGAAATGTCTCTGTTTGACAAGCGTGGCTTCCCCGTATTAATTAAAACCATCACATCTTGTCTAGATAGAGGTAATTTGACATCTTTTTAGATTCTTATGCCTTGCTTTCATTTCTTTCACTTGTCTGTTTTGTTGAGACATAAACTGATACAGTAACAACAGTAGGTGTATTAGTTACCATTGCTGTGACAAACCACTATTGCCAAGGCAATTTACAGAAGGAAGGGCTTATTTGGGGCTGACAGTCCCAGAGGGGTAAGAGTCTATCGTCACGGTGGGGAAGCATGGAGCAGGGAGGTAGTCATGGCCCTGGAGCAGCAGCTGAAAGCTCACATTCTGATCTATGAACACGAAGCAGAGAGTTCACTGGGCATGTCAGAAGGCTCTTGAAGCCTGGCAAATGGACCCCCACCCTCACTGTGCGAGACACACATCCTCCAACGAGGTTACATCTCCGAATCCTTCCCCGACACTTCCACCAACTGGGGATCACCTATTCAAACATACGAGCCTATGGGGGTCATTCTCATACTTCAATGGTTGGAATACTAAGTCTTCCCCGAGATAATAAATAGCTTTGATTTAGAGAGAACAGCTTAACTACGGTGCGAGAAGGAAACGGGAAACTCAGTGAACTATCTCAAAATTTCATGCAGCTATTTTGCTGTTAAGCGAGGGACAAAGGTACTACAACCCACAGTCCCAGAGAGACTTTGCAACAAGAAGGGCACCAGTGGGGACACATGGATCTCCCTGGCAAAGGGATAATAGAACAGACATTACAGGTGGCCCAGGGGAGGATGGGAATGGGAACAGAAGGGACCAGGTGGGGAAGAGGGATGGAGGGAGAGAATGTGTGGAGAAATGGCCTAATTGGAGGACATTTAGGGGGTTGTCAGGAGACCTAGTGCAGTGGAAACTTACTGGAATCTATGAAGGAGACCCTAGCGATGTTCTTATAATGGGGATAGGGATTCTGAACAGGTCATCTCCTGTAACCAGGCAAGGCTTCCAGTGGTGGGACTGGGACACCATCCTAGCCTCAAAATCTTTGACCTATCCTTCCTACAGGATCTGGTGGGACAATGGAAGGAAAGGACCCCTTGACCAAAGGAGGGAGCCCATGCCTGACATCTCAGGGCAGGGCAGGAACTAGAGAGTGGATAGCTTGGAGATGATTTCTAATGATATCCTGTTCTGCTCATAGATTGGTGTCTAGCCCAGTCTTCATCCGAGAGACTTCCTCTGACGGCTGAGGAGAGCCTCTACAGAGGCCCAGGGCCAAACATCCTGAGGAGCTCAGAGAACCAGGGAGAAGAGGGAGAAGAGGGATTTCAGGAATGAGAAGGGTGAGGACATTAGGAGAACAAGCCCTAAAGAGTCATTTGACTAGCATTAGGGGCTCACAGCGACTGAAGTGGCAGACACAGAGCCTGCATGGTCTCTGAAATATATCTTGTGGTTGTCTGGCTTGGCGTTCTTGCAGAACTCCTATAAGTTGGAGTGGCGGGGTGGGGGTGGTGGCAGGGTGTTGGTGGTGGTGGTGTCGTTGTCTCTGACCATTTTACCTGCACTTCCCCTTCTGCTGGATTGCCTTGTCCACCCTTGATGTAGAGGGCAGAGGAGTAGATCTGGGGGAGAGGGGAGCTGGGGGGGGAGCTTCGAGGAGTGGAGGGAGGGGAAGATGGGAGTCAGGATAACAGAGAATAATTAATAGTAATAATAATAATAATAATAATAATAATAATAATAATAATAATAGAAACAACTGCTGCCCGCCTGTACTTGGATGGAAAAAAGGAAGGGGAAGAAGACAAAAGCAATGGTTGAGCAAGTTTTTTTTTGTTTTGGAAACACATTTGTCTAAACTGCTGTGCTGGTTAGTTTTTGTGAACTTGACATAAACTGGAGTCACCTATGAAGAGGGATCCTCTAAGGAGGCACCGCCTCCAGCGGACTGGTGCGTGGTTACGTTTCTCAGGAACTTTCCATTTGTTAACCAATGTGAGAGGACCCTGAGTTTGGCAGGTGAGTCTGGGCTGTATAAGAAAGGAAGCCCAGCAAGCCAGTAAGCAGTGCTCCCCTGCTCCAGGTTCCGGCCTTCAGTCCTGGGCTATAAGCCTGAAAAAAGCCTGTTTCCTCTCTAGCTTGTTTCCGGTCAGTGTTTTAGCACAGCACAGGAGCCAAACTAGGACAACTGGCAAAATAAAGGCTTTTAGGAGAAATTCGGAGTTTAAGTGTAGAATAAAACTCAGCTGACATCAATTCTTGAATGCCATCCCATTTTTGGAGTGTGACCCCCAAAATCCTTTCTTTATAAGAAGCACCAGAGACCAGAGACCCTAATAGTGAATGTGAGGCAGTTTATTTTCCCACTTTTGCAAAGCCAGGCATCAGCTGAGAACAGCAGGTGCGCTCTTAGGGGCTGAAAACATTTTTAAATCCTAAGGCAAGCTGCCTCTCCCTCTCTTTGGCTGACTAGCCAGGAGAGTAGCCTTAGTCATTTAGATTTTATCATTCACTCGCACAATTATGTTTGTCTTTTTCTTGACAAAACCATGCCACGGTTAATCTATGCTTTACATATTGTAAAGCTTACAGGCACATAACCTTGCAGGCAAGTTTCCCAGAAAGTACCTTTCTAATGTAAACCTTTAGTTTGAGAGTTTTGGAAGGATTTGGGTGGAGGCTGCTAATTTAGCAGGCTGCGGGCTGGAAAGACCCAGTGTTTCCTGGTCACTGATAGTTAAATTAAGCTGACTTAAGCTGTTTTTATTTTGAAAACGAACCACCAGATTTTATTTCTTACAAAGGGGATTAAGAAAACAGCGGAGTTTTGCATTGCTTCCCCAGTGCAAAAGGAGAAACACCAAACACGGTAGATGAACGAATCGGATGTATTCAACCGGATTTTACCCAGCCAGATCCAGGGCTGTAGAAGCTCATTCTTAAATTATTTCAGGTTTGTTATACACTCCCAGTGCTTGCTAATGATCACACTCGGCGAGACTAAGTGCAAAATTAGCAGAGAAAGAACGGGACAGAGAAAGAACGGGGAAATCATCTACAGCGAATACAGGAGGATGTGCGTTTGTGTGTGTGTGTGTGTGTGTGAGAGAGAGAGAGAGAGAGAGAGAGAAAGAGAGAGAGAGAGAGAGAGAGAGAGAGAGAGAGAGAGAGAGAGAGAGAGAGAGAGAGCGCTATTGCCCAAAGGAGCCCTGAGCAAAAAATAGTTGAATCACTATCAACTTCCTCATCACATTTTAACCCTCGGACTTCTGCTAATGTTGCCGCCAGAGGAAGTCATGAAGGCAGAAAGAGGCGCATATCGTATGGTATTAATATTCATTCTGGCTCCATGGTTATAGTCAGGATCTCTGAACCCCCAGCCCCGGTAGGTTTCTACATTCTTTAAGGTATCCTTCTTTATAAACGTGCCCACATTTAGGTCCGGGGTGGGACGTGCTTTATCTTCTTGCGAGCACGGAGGAGGCATAGGCGGCGGGGTCTCCCAAATCTTCGGCCCTCTGGGACCACTTGCCTTTGCCCCGAGGTCCCATCCTTCACTTCAGCAGCAGCGACTCTCTGGCATCACCGGACTCGCAGACTCTTCGGCCTTCCAATCATTTCATGACGCAAAGGGTTCCTGCAAAGGAAGAGTAGGCGGGAGCGGATAAACGGGGACGATTAGGGGAGAAAATAAGAAAATAATTGTGATCTACCATCACCATCACCACCACCATCACCGTCACCGTCACCATCACCACCTTTAAAAAGGGATCAAAGCAAAGCAAACTAAGCAACAACCAGTGAAGTTCCTAGATTCTGAGTTCGCTTCGCTGCCCACAGTCCACAGCCCAGGATTCCAGGATCCCAGAGGGAGCCTTAGCCTTTTTCGCAGCTGCCGCGGAGGCTGCCGGGAGGCTGGGTGACGGGAAAGTCCCTTCCCACTCCCTGGAGGATGCCCTGGCATCCCTCTGACCCTTCTCGCAGCACACCACCCTCCCCTCCCCCTCCCGCAGCGGAAGTGCCCTCCCAGGAGGGCCCGCGTCTCGTTGGAGCCCAGGGTGGAGGAGGAAGCTGGAAGGAAAACCAGGAGAAAAGGCTTTGGGGAGAAGCTCCAGCCGAGACCTCGCAGCTGGCTCCAGCCCCGGATCGGGAGCAGAGTTTGACCCTTAAGGACTTCCCAGCGATCTTTGCATCAAGTTTCTGGCTAGGATGGGCGTTAATATCTAGTAGTTGGAAACAGAACTGTAATTATCTTGGTTTTCCGCAAAGGGTATTTCGATACTCAGTTGCTGCTGCTTCCGCGGTGGCTACGACTCTGTAATGAATTGGAGCTGGGCTTTCAGCTGCTCCGGCTTCTCTGGGATGATAAGGCTTGGTCTTTTCTGACTCCTGGAGCAGGTGTTTGTTTAGCTCCACACCGAAAGGACACAACATCTGCAAAGCACAAACTTGCAGGCACCGAGGAAGACCACGAAGGGTATCAGTTCTTATTAGTTTATAGCTCATGCTCTTGCAGTCTGGCCGGCCCTGTAAACACTACGTGTGAGACGGACAATAGTCTCATAGTTTAACCAGAAGTTACAATTGGTTAAGATTTCCCCCTTTACGTAGATAAATACACAGCTTTCTAGAGAGACTAGGGCTTTGTAACTTGGTTGATTCAGAGTCACTTTGAAAAAAAAAAAAAGGCTCAGGAAATCAGTGTTGTGAATTGGCCAGAATTCCCTCCCTGGAGCTCGCTCATCCCCCATGCTCCAGACACTCCCCAACCTCTGGGCAGGTACCGCCCCTGTACCTGCCCCCAGGCAGGTACCTGTCCTGCGTCATCAGTCCCATATAATCCCGGTGAGCTTCGAGCGCCTCCTCTTTGGATCTCTCTCTCTCTGTCCCTCTCTCTTTGGCCTTTCTCTCCTCTCTTTGGACCCCCTCCCTCTGGTTCTCTCTCTCTTTCTGCCCCTCTTCCTCTGTCCACCGATGTTGCAGGGGCGCACACACAATAGCTCAGTGCCTCTTGTTCAGCCCTTGATTCTCAGGACCACACTGCTGTGTGAGTCGCTGTCGCTATGTTGCAGAAGAGGAAACAGGCGTTCATAGATTAAGAAAACTAAATTGGGAAGGCCTGGCGCTTGGCTTCCCACCGAGCTTTTGCTGAATCTAATACCTAGGTCCGGCATGGGGCCTCTCCTGAAGTGGGGATATTTTGCAGGCTCACCACATGCCGTGTCTCCACACTGTTACGTGTCTGCATGTTATGCTATGCTCCTAAAAAATTATTTTAATTTTTTCTTCTCTCATACAATTTATACAATACATCCTGCCCCCCAAACCTACCCCTCCCTCCATCTCCCCTGCTCCCCCATCTACCTCCCCATCACCACCCACAAACATCCCTCCCCTTCTCCCCAGAAAAGAACATCCCCCAAGCCCCCAGGGTTACAGCACAATCAGGGCATGTACGGAACTAGGCCAGACACCAATCCCTCCATCAAGGGTGGGTCAGGCAGCCCCGCAGGAGCAGAGGAGTCTCAAGGGCAGGTAAAAAAGTCAAAGACACCCCCACTCCAGCCTGTAGGAGTTTTTCAAGGACACCAGCCATAAGATGAACTTAGGGGATCCTGCAGGTTGTGTGTCTGTGGCTTCAGTCTCTGTTGGCCCCCAAGAGTGCTAGTCAGATGACACTGTGATACCCCTAGAGTTTCTTGAGGACAGAGGAGTAAATCTGAGGTGGGATCTGAGAGGCTTTGAGGAGAGATGGTGGACTTTGTTCAGTATTACTCTGTTTCGTTACAGAAGATTTCTCTGAAGTTCAGGGTTCAAAGAGAGATGATCTCAGACAGTACTGGTCACTAAGATGTCTGTCATGGAAGACAGCAGATCGTGGTTTAGGGCCAGTGCTGTTCTCTTGTGTGAGTGCTAGAGACATCTCAGTATTTCTGCAAGTAAAGTCACAAACCCTGGGGCTGAGGAGATGGCTCAGTGGGCATGAGTGTCTCCCCCACAAGCATAAAGACCTGAGTTCAAACCTCATTTTAGTGATTGTTTAACCTCAATTTTTTTTTTTTTTCCTAGACAGCGTTTCTCTGTTGTAAGTCTGGCTATCCTAGAACTCACTCTAGACCAGGCTGGCCTCGAACTCACAGAGATCCACCTGCCTCTGCCTCCCAAGTGCTGGGATTAAAGGCATGTGCCACCAAATGCCCGGTTTTACCTCAACATTTTAACCATCTGTTGTGATCTCCTCACATAAACAGGAAGAACTGTGGATTAAAAGAATCAAGGAGACTTTCCTGAGATCCTATCATGCAGAGCAGGCCCACTCCCCACCCTGGTTACCCAGAGGCTTAGCCAAGTTGCTGTCACTGTTTTCTACCCCATCACTCTATTTCCAGGAGCTTCTGACAAATGTATTTATAAACACAGAATCTGCCAGTCCATTAGGGGCTACCGAGACTGCTAGCTTTCCTCAGGATCCATTCTCCTATTCTGTCATATAGTGGCACTCAAATTTTAATCCAGAAAAAGTATGTAATTTTCTAGTCTCTCGATGTCAGACGACACCATTGTAACCAATGGGATGTGAGCAGAAACAGTCCAACCAACTCTTAGGTCATGAGATGAATGGCAGCATAGCCTTCTGTGATGTTTAGTCTTGACTGCCAACTCGACAGGATCTAGACTCTCTTTGGGAGACAAGCCTCTGGGAATGCCAGTGAGATTATCTAGATTACGCTAATTGCGGTGGAAGTTCTATCCTGTAGGGACATCTTCGCATGACCTGCTGTGGTGGTCTGCATGAGAGTGTCTTCCATAGGCTTATGTATTTGAGCGCAGTCCCCACTTGATGGTGTTGTTTGATGAAGCTTAGGAGGTGTGGTCTTGTTGGGGGAAGTGTGTCACTGGGGGTGGGCTTTGAGAGTTTAAAAACTCATGCCATCCCCAGGTGGTTCTCTCTGCTTACATGCTTATGGATGTGAGTTCTCAACCCACTTCAGTCACCATGCCTCCTGCCATCATGGGCTTGTATCTTCTGGAACCATAAGTCCCAAGAAACTTCCTTAAATTACCTTGGTTGTGATATTATCATAGTAACAGAAAAGTATCTAATACAGCTGGGCTCCCAGACTGGATGTGAATCCCTGGGTTCCATCCCTAGCACCGAAGAGAAAAGACAAAAACAAAAAGCAGAGAGCAACAAATCATACATTTGCCTATTCCTATTCTGTGCATAATAAAATACTATTATTCAGCACACACTGATTTTCACTTTCTTTTTCCTCTCCTTTTTATTCTTTGAGACTTTAACACGATGTATTTTGATTATATCCACCCTGCTTCCCTATCCATCCAAATTTGTGCCCTCACCGCCCCTTTAAAAACCTGCTGTATTAGTTGGGGTTCTTTAAAGCAACGGATCTGATAGAGTGAATATACACTAAAAGGAGGTTTATCAGATTGGCTCACAGGATGTGGTCTTTGTAGTGCGACAGTGGCTCCTTCACTTTGGAAAAGCCAAGAATCTGGTAGTTGCTTAGTCTGGAAGGGTGGATGTCTTCATAGTCCTGATCTTGTGCTGAAGCCCTGTTAGGCTCCTGGACAGCTGCTGGCCCCTAATCTATGTTGGAATCCCAAATAAATAGCTTCTAATATTGGCAAAGAAATAACAGCAACAGCGTAGATGAACTTGTCATTAAGAGTGAAGTCAAGCAGGCGAAAAAGAAGGTGTTGACCACACCCCATATCCCTTTGTCTAGGATCCCAGCAGAAGGTGCCACCTACATTTAGAGTGGGTCTTTATGTTCATACACAGAAGTGTCCAGCAGCTTGGGTTTTAGTTCATTCTAGATGCGTCTGGTTGCAACCAAGATTAGTTATCACTCCCTGATTGATGTGGGCAGTGATCACCCTCAGGCTGGGTATGGCTATGGCTGTACTTAGTCACACTTGGGTTTGATAAAGAACTAAAAGGCTACCTTGAGATACAAACCTTGAATCACTAGCGGCGGAGGGACACAGTCTTAGTGGACTGAGCCCAGAGCTCACCTCATTCCGGTGATTTGTTGATGGAAGGCACTGTTACAGTCTGAAGCCCCAGCTGGCTGATCAGGCTGAAAGCCGAGAGAAGCTGAGAGGTGATATTGCCTCTTCCTTAGCAATATCATAAACAAATGCCTTTAACATGTAAGAATTCAGGGGCAGGGTATTTTAGAAACAATAGCTTTAGCCAAAAGTTGCTATCAGGTACAGGCTACCTCTCAGGAAGCAGACATCAATAGTTACTGGAATTACAGGTTTTTTTTTTTACCAAGCTTGCTCTTGCACAGAAGCTGTTTCCCACAAGCTTCAGGAAGTAGCTCTTTTCCCAGCTTCTCAAGCCATGATTTAACAATTGCCCCAAAGTTATAGAGAGCATGCATCAACCAGCACAGAATATTTACAAAGATTTCCTCAAAGCTAAAGTGTGACTCATCACCAAAACACCCCACTATAGTGTGACTTACCAATAAATCATCTCAGTGCATTGGTAGTGCATGTCCTCACAATTTCTGAGGACAAGTTCAATACCTCACTACAGCTGGGAGTTGGTAAGAAGAAGCAGGAGATGGGACTTTGGAGGAAGTAGGTTGCTGGGATTATGGGTTTGAGGGTTTATCTTGCTCTGGATGTTTTCTTTTTAAAATCTCTTTTCTGTCTCCCAAATGGTGAAGAGCAGGTTCTGTTACAAGTTCCCACTACCACGCTCTTCTATCCAAACACATGAGCCTGAGTGACCATGGCCTGAATCCTTCTGAAACCGTAAGCCGCAGAAATCTTTCCTTCCCTGAGTTATTTTTCTGTCAGGTATTTTGATCATGGGTTTGAAAAAACAGTAAGTACAGATACCTTACTTGTGTTGGTGATGACATGTGTCTATAAATCTAACAAAAATGGGGAAGAATTAGCCATAAAAGCAACTTCCACATACACAAGTAAATTTATGCAGAAATCTGAGTATATCTGTAGCACCAGTAATCATGCCGGTTTTAGTTTCCTGGTTCTGATAAAACATTCACTGTTAACATTTCTCTCTTGGTTTAGGCTGGGTGATGTGGACACAGGAAATTCCTATTCCTAAAAAAAAAAACCAACTTGCTATTATTTTGTGATTAATTAAAAACAAAAAAACAGTGTGGAAACGTCAGTTCATTGCATAGATTGCCTCCAAGAGGGAAGGTAGGACATGGTAAAGAGAAGACACACAGGCAAGAAGGCAATGCGTTCATGTACGCGTATGTTTCCATCGTTGATGGATTTCATGTATGGCAGTACCTTCTTAAAATTAGTCTGTTGCTGAAAAATCCTTATTGTGGAGTGACTTCGTAGCTGTCATT
Organism: Cricetomys ansorgei; assembly: GCA_026225945.1. Lineage (NCBI taxonomy): Eukaryota > Metazoa > Chordata > Mammalia > Rodentia > Nesomyidae > Cricetomys > Cricetomys ansorgei. The sequence goes on from JAMJFZ010001424.1 coordinate 19,781, forward strand.
ACCTTCAGTGCGTGACTCCTGCGTTTGTCAAGACACAGTCGTAAACAAAGACTCCGAGCTTCCATTAACATAAAAGCATCACACACGCTCTGATTCTTAGTAAACAATGACTGTGTTTCTGGCTTATACACTTATTGCACTGTCCTTTTAATTGTTATTTATTGTGTACTTTTACTTATAATAAGAAAAACGTTCACTGTGAACTTGTGTGCATGCATACTTGTAGAAGCCAAACACATATTTGGAAAGTTTCTTGATTTTCTCTTATGCTTGATATAATCTTGTTTTGTTCATTATGGTCCAACGATTAATAGGCTATATTAAATATATAGCATATAGCCTTGGTATGTAGCATATTCTCAGCATGTATCACTATTGTTGAACCATACATGAGTATATAATAAGCATTCACTAGCCTATGACTAAATGAAGCATATTGAGATTTTTGCTATGTATCCTAGGATTTGAACTAGAGAGACATATCTTTAGACTCTGTATAGATCAGGGAGAGAACTAAACAGCTACTTACCAGTTCTTAAGGGCAAAGGACATGGTTTGAATAGTCAGAACCTAAGCCAACTTATCATTATGCAAAAGGCAAATCACTAGGAGTCTTTTGCTAAATACAGTTTCTTTCTTTTCTTTCTTTCTCTTTTTCTTTCTTTCTTTCTTTCTTTCTTTCTTTCTTTCTTTCTTTCTTTCTTTCTTTCTTTCTTTCTTTCTTTCTTTCTTTCTTTCTTTCTTTCTTTTTCTTCCTTCCTTCCTTCCTTCCTTCCTTCCTTCCTTCCTTCCTTCCTTCCTTCCTTCCTTTCTTTCTTTCTTTCTTTCTCTTTTCTTTCCTTTTTTTTTTTTTTCCAAGACAGGGTTTCTCTGTTGTAACTCTGGCTGTCCTGGAACTCACTCTGTAGACCAGGCTGGCCTCAGACTCACAGAGATCTACCTGCCTCTGCCTCCCGAGTGCTGGGATTAAAGACGTGCGCCACCACTGCCTGGCTAAATGTGGTTTCTTATTCTTAGGCAGGTAGAGTATGCCTCTAAAGTAGCTATTTTCTCTAAAATCACAGAACTCAGTGATGTTCAGACATTGCAGTACTCACTTTTTCAGAACCACATTTCTACTTGCAGCAATGTCCTAATCATAGAACATGACTTAATTCTCTGGGTAGTAGCCTGAGAGAAAAAGAAGGGATTTTTTTTCATTATCTCCATATACAAAATGCATATAATTTCCAGGTTTATACATTTGATTGCAGTTCTTTTCTTTTGCATTGAAGTACTTGATAAGAAATACTGTTGAGAAATGAGTTGAGAAATTTACTGATAATGTTCAAATGGTTAGAGGCTTTTTTATATCTGGTGACAGTCTCTGAAAAAAAAAATAAGCAAAGCCAGTCAAAAACATTATAAAACATTATGTGGTGGATTGCAAAACTATTGAGGCATTTCTAGAATCAGATTGAGGAGACTGGCAGATAATTTCAGTATGGACTTTCAAAGCTACCTGGATCTTTGCTGCCAGGTTGTGGTTGACAAATGGCAATTCTGCTCTAAGTGCCTGCTACAGGCTATAGGCATACCCATGGCTGTATTTCCTTCTCAAGACTCATATGTTCCCTTGTTCCTGTAAGCACAGGATATACATAGGTATAACAGGAAAGTATTGTTAGCTTTAGGGTCCTTCTGTTGTGGGGTATTCAACAGAGAAGACTGCTCAGATGCTCACACATGGGTTTAAGCTGCTAGAAATTCTTTATTAGCCAGCTGGCAACTACACTGGGTGTTCAGGATCCCAGTGTAGCACGAGTGTTTCTCAGAAGGAACTTTTAAACACAAAAACCATATTCTGGGTTGTCATATTTCAGTTAACAAGAACAGTTAGGCAGAAGCAGAACTACAGAAGCTAAAAAACAAGGTTAGTACATTTTGAGACTTTCCCAGAACTGTATAGACTTTGATGGAATAGGCCTTTGTTTTAGTTTTGGCAGGTGGTGCTGTCTACACGCTGAGTCTTACAGCCTGAATGGCACTTCCATCATGGCATCAGTTGTGCTAAGGTCTCAGGGCTGACCAAGAGCTGGGGCCCTGTTAACATTCCCCACTGGTCTTAGTGAATGAGTCAAATCACGGACTCGTCCTATTTTAGTTTAAGATATCAGGCCCCATCATCAATCCATTCAGAATGACGATTAAAGTCCTAATCAATATTGATAGCAGAATAGATCAAGAAGGCATCAAGAAGACAGAGACTGGTACCAATTATTTTTTCCAACTATAGCAAGATTGTTTTTTTAAATCATGGATCCTCTTAAATTTTTTTTTAACATTAATTTGAGCTGTCCCAAGTCACAGTGAGTTTTGTCAGTCAATGGACTGATGGTCTGGCTAGTTCCTATCCCTATGGAGTATGAACGCTGGCTGTCTTAAGCATAACCAGCAATCTTGACTGATTTTTCACTGGGAATGATTAACCCTGTCTCCAGAGTCCTTTCCTGTGGCAGAGTCTGACTCCCCAGGGTTTTCTGTTTCCCAAAGGCCAGAATCTTTTTAAAGGAATTTTTTTTTTTTTTTTTTTTAGGGAACCTTAGTTTTACAATCCCAGTTTTTGTAATATAAACTACCTTGTATCTGGCAACAGGGGCCCAGTCACAAGGCATGCTTAGAATTGTAGACTCTGTACTTTTATCTCAAAAGACAAACTTCCATATCTTCTTTTTCAATGAAGCCAAACACTTAAAGTAGGCATCAGTGATCAAAGGCCAAAATGGAGCTTGATCTCAGGGCCCCTACACGAGGGGAGAATGGGCTCTACAAGTTGTCTTCTGACCCATCCCCACACGTGCTATGACACACATACACAAAAGAAATAAAAATGAATTAAAAATGTAAGCAAAGCAAATATAAAAAAATGTGCTCGATACAGCAACAAGCAGCCCTAAGAGGGAGGATTATGGCAATGAAATTTCACAGGGAAACTGATATAAAATACCATGATGCAATCTAATATAAAGAATAATCAACATCAGAATAGAAATATATAACATAGCGAGAAAAAAAAATGACACAGAAAGATCAATGGAATAGGGTTGCTTCTTTAAAAACATAAACAAAATAGATAAAAAATTCCAAAAAATAAAACAATACATAAATCCAAAGTATCACTAACGAGTATTTTGAAAAAGCATGCTACTGAATTAAAAAAAAATATAGGAAAAACAAACAGATTTCTGGACACATTATTTTTATCAAAAATTCAAACAGGATATGAAAAACCCAAGCAGGTGAGTAACATGTGAGGAGTGAGTCAGTAATAGAACGTTGACTAATATAAGACTCCCTGAAGATGTGAGGAAGGGATCAAGAAGACAGAGACTGGTACCAATTATTTTTCCAACTATAGCAAGATGAGGGATGGGAGACATGTTAGGAGACAGGTGTTTGACTGAGGGAGCTGGAGGGAGTTGGGGTGAATATGATAATATATTTTATAATTTATAATATATAGCATTGTATATATGTATGAAATTTAAAACATCATTTCCCCTGGGCCAGATGACTTTACTTCAAAGTTCGGCAAAACTTGTAAAGAAGAACAATCACCAATGCTTCTGGAACTATACATAGCATAGAAATAAAATTATCCCCGCTCTAAACTCTTTCGATGAGGCTACCATTAGGGACACAATAACAAAAATGAAAACTATTGGCTATTATTCGGAATGAACGTAGATACATAAGTATTGAGAAAATGCTTGCAAGCAAATTAAGAAAAATAGCACATTGAAAAGAGCATATATCACAAACATGCTTTTTCATTCCAGGAATGTAAGAATTATTCAACACAGGTAAAACAAATTATACAATACAGAATGTAATGTAATCAGTGATTAAAAAAAATCACATGATTATCTCAATAATACAGAAAAACATTTGATAAGCTCTAACATCACTTCATGGTAAAAGGCTTCAATAAATTAGGTAAAGAAGCAAACATCACATAAAGGGAAAACTGAAAGAATTTTCTTTAAAATCAAGACATAGACATAGATGTCTTCACTCTTGTGAGTCTGACTTAATGTAGACTTGAAACTGTAGTCAGACTGATTAGACATGAACAAAAGAAGGGATAAAAACAGGAAAGGAAGAAGTCAAATTATCCCTGTATTGAGGATAAAGATACACATAAACACTACAGATTCACCTAAAGATTATTTAGAATTGATAACAAAACAGGATGCAAAATTAATACACAATCCTTAGTAGTTTTTTCTATATATAAACAATTTACTAAGAAAGTAGTCAGAAAAATAATCTCATTCATGATATCTATGAAATCAATTATTGAGCATAAACTAAGAATGTAAAAGGTCCTTAGAATAAATAATATAAAATACTAAAGAAAGAAATTGAATAAGACAGTATAAGGTAGAAAGTCTTTCTATTAATGGTCTGGGTAGATGAATATTGTAAAAATGTCCATATTTCTCCAAATAGTCTACATATTTAATGCAACATCCATTAGAATTTCAATAATATACTTCATAGCACTGTTGTAGAAGTTTATTTCTACATATGTATAAAATAATTGTTTTGTGCAACATTGGGTGAGGGGCTGCCTAGGTCTTGGTGTTTTGTATTATCTGCAGGTGTTGGATTTATGTGGAGGGATGTTTGATTGCTAATGATCTGTACATGCTATCAATAGAACACCTGAGGAGTTTTGAATCAATAAAAACACCTGAGCTCACATACTCAAGGTTCCAGTGTCCGGTATGTTACTTGCCATGATGGTGTGGTTCCCTTTGCTGAGGTCTGGCAGGGTATGCACATATGAATATGCCTCTGTGACTTCCTTGGTGAGCTCCAACAGTGCCTAACTACTACGTAGCACTATAAAACTTCCAAAATTCACGTGTAGACCAAAAGGATCTCAGTACCCAAAGAGATCTTGAGAAGTCATGCAAAGCTGAAACTAACTCTGTGTCTGATTTCAAAATGCACTACAGAGCCGCTGTAACAACACAGCACAGTATTGACAAAAAGAGGTCAAGGAAGAGAATACAGGAGACAGGAAAAATGCATGCATCTTCAGCTAAGTGATTTTTGAACAAAGGTACTGAGAAACCTTTAAAACATCAGCATCTTCAACAAATTGTGCTGGGAAATTTCTGGATATTTACGCATGGAAGACTGATCCTTGGCTTCTTTATGTCACTCTGAACAAAATTCAGCTCAAAATTATCCAGGCGTAAAACCCCAAACTCTGAAAGTACTTTTTAGGAAGTAAAGAAAACATGCTTTCTTTGTGAACAATTAATTTCCTGATTATACTCCAAAGCACAGAAGTACTGGGCGGAACTGACAAGTGATTACATCACATAAGAAGAACCAATCAGCAGGGGGAAGAGACACCTGACAGAATGGGATGGGCATTCATCCACAGAAGGTGAACCAATATAGAGTTTCCGAAAATTCTAAATATTGAATTACCATAAGATCTAACCCATTCTTCTTGGGCATTTTCCTGTACATAAAAATTAAGCAAAAGAAAAAATAACTTGGGTGTTTTTTTTTTTTTTCTTCTATGAACCTTTTGGCCAAAGCAAACAATGCGATCCTATTCCTAGGTCTGACTTCCATCCTAATCCCCAGGCTAAGCTGATGACATCACTTTAGGCACTGTGAGTCATTGTCTCTCCGCACACCCACAGGATTCCTTCCCAAATTCTTGTATGCCATTTGCAAACCAAGGAGGTTGGAACATCCAGGGTGGAGAATCATCAGTGTGCTGAACTGGAGCCAGGAAACCCGAGCTCTGTGAACCGAGTGTAGAACTTATGGAGAGTGCATTCAGGTGGTGATTTTAACACCATGTCATCATTGAATCTAAACATGGCAAGCAGGCAAACAGGGCAGCAAGGATGTGGTGATCGGCGAGACCAGTGAGCTGATTGGTTGAAGATACTGGATCCAGCGAGGGTGATGTGGCTAAGATTGGATCCAGAGTAGCAGGGAAAGTGATTGTACAGAGTAAAGAGGAGGGCCAGACCAATATGTCTTAGACACCAGTATAACTTAAGTTGTCTTTATGCCAAAGAGTATTTTAAAAACACCTCTCACCAGCCAAATAATTAAAAAGTCAGTGGAATAATCACCCAAATTTAAATCATAGCGCCCCCCCCGCCATTATAAAATCATTTAATCTTGTGAAAGAAATTTAGTTTTTCTGAGCTTCCATCTTCCTATCTGTGAGAAAGAATTGATAAATGTCCCTGGTGTTCCAACCAGATCTAGTATATTACAAGATTACTGTAGATTTGGGGAGTACTGTAGCATGAACAAGTAACTTCTGTTTGACTCTGATTCTAGATCAGGAAGTTTCTGAGACCCTGTCATCTTGATATCATGACATTCTCCTGTAGGTTTTGACTTTCCTCTGGGTGTCCTTTGACTGTCTAATGTGTGACTTAAAGGGGATTTTATTAAAAAAATAAATGTAATTTTTTATTCTTTGACAATTTCATACTATATATACAATGTATTTTGATCATATTTACCTCCAACTCCTCCTGGGTTCCCCTCACCCTACCCCTAACTTCAAGTTCTCCCTTAAAAATAATCCATTGAGTCTAATTAGTGCTTCGCACATTTGCATGGGTATGGGACTATTCAGTGGGCACGGTCAGCCTACCAGGGGTTAAACTCCTAAAGAAACTGGACTCTCCTAGTATCTAACTGTTGTCAGATAGGGGTGGGAGTCATGTGCTCCTGCCTCATCCACACTGGAATGTTGACTGGCTTGATCTTATGCAAGTCTTATGCAGGGTAAAGGAGGGATTTCTACCCACTGTTCTCACTAGATGACATTTGGTAACTTCGCTGTGAGACCAGTTACCTTGCTGAAGAAAGGTCTGCTGACAGGTTAAACATCTCTGACCACTGAGTACCTTTTCTCTCTATATATATTTGTTGTTTGATAGTTCTATTCACATATATGATGTGTTTTGATGAAATCTACCTCCCTCATTCCTTTCCAATTCCTTATCTATCCCTTACCACTTTTTCTCCTAACCTCATGTGCTCTTAAAGACAAAAATCAAAACAAAAACAAAACATGGAGTCCACATAGTGCTGCCTATGTGTGTGTAGGTTTAGAACATTACCCCAAGGAATGGGTAGCCTACCAGGGGATGTATCTCCGAGTAAAACAGGCTTCTATTACCCAGATATATCATCAGATGCCTTTAACTCATCAGCTAGAGTGTGAGACTTTATGAGCCCCAACCAGGATGGTATTTTCATTGGCTTAACTTTGCACCGGTCTCAAGCATGTAGTCACAGCCACTGTGAGTTCATGTGTACAACGGTCTTGTCATATCCATCAAATACTGTGTTTCTGTAGGCTTCCATTAGCCCTGTCTGTTGTAGAAGGTTATTTTTGTGTTTAAAATACTGTTTTATGCACTGTTGGGTGAGGATCTGCCTAGGTCTTGGCATTCTGTATTGTTTGCAGGTGTTTGATTCATGTGGGGGATGTTTGATTGTTAATGATCTGCATGTGCTATCAGTAGAACACCTAAGGAGTTCTGGATCAATAAAAACACCTGAGCTCAGATGTTCAGGAGTTCACTGTTCAGTATGTCGCTTTCCATGATGGTGGTTCCCTCTACAGAGGTTTGGCAGGGATCAAACCAATATGCCTCCTTGTCCTGTTTGGTGAGCTGCCATAGTAAGTGAACAATTACACCTGTCTCTTACAATCTTCGTTGCCTCCTCATCTTTGGTGATCCCTGAGTCTTGAGGAGGTATGATATATGTTTAGAATTAAACATATTTAGAACTAAGTGTATTGCGACATTTTCCTCTCTGCGTGTTTATCAGTTGCGAGTCTCTATATTAATCACCATGTACTCTAGGACATGGAGAAATCAAATTGGTACCAAATTGGAGTCTTCAGTCATACTGTTTAGCTTTCACAGTGCTGGAAGATTCTAGTTATGAAATTGGGGGAGGAAAGACTTTAATATTCTTACCAAGCTATGAATCCTGCAAGCTACAATAACGACTAGCTTAAAAAAATATGTCCCTAGGTAGAATAGAAGAATGAATTTTATGGGAGTAACCAACTACTTTCTGATTTCAAGACCATTCTGTAAAATGGAACTCGTGTCCGGTCCTGTTAATTGAGTCCACATACCCCACCCCCGTGGCTGGCTGGGTGGTAGGTCCCAGAGGAGAACTTAATAATATACTGCTAGAAGGATATAGTATTAAACTGCACCCTAAGTTTTGTCTTTATACACATAGACTATTGTATCTCTCATTCCTCATCTGATGATTCCTTTTGTAAGAATAACTTAGTCTTCATGTTTTGCTGGTCCCCATCAGCAGAGATGTGACCATGTAAAGGACATCTGCACCCCCTGGTGACCTGTTTAAAAGTTTCAGAAAATTTCCTGTCATCAGTATATAGTGTATTTAATAAATCCTTTTAAAATCTCAAACACTAGGAGGACAAAAATAAAAACACATGTCTTATAAAGCAAGATACAATTACAACTTCACAAGACATTGTCTCTGAGTCTCTGTTACCTGTCTCAGAGTTGAGCTTAGCTCATCATCTATTCCTCTCTGCCCTCAGATGTTGATTTATTAGTTGTGGTAGATCAGTGTGTGTAGATTCCATGTGGAATCTACACGTTTCCTCTAGTTATATGTGCCTCCTAGTGAAATAATGGCCTGGGATAGTTCAGTAGGCAACCAGCTCTCAATAAGCTCTCAGATGCTAGAGATACAGAAGCAGATAATGTTTGAGTGCTGCTTAAGAATGTTCTAACTTGGAGTGGTGAGGCTAGACTCATTCATTAAAATGGCAGCTATTCCCCGAGTCTCTGCTATGTTTCCAAAATGAAGTCCTTGTTTTGAAAACTTACATTTTATTCGGGAAAATGACCTTCAACATTCTTTTCTAACAAGGAATTCTGATTCATCAGTTCCATTTGATGAAACTTTGGCTCAGTCAGAGTTTTGAACAACACTGATGGAAATCTCAGTTCCCTAAAGACACTTGTTTATCATAGCAAAAGCAACTGAAGCATCTTTGAGAGGAAGGAGCCTTCTCACTGGGAGCTGTTCTGGGTCCTGAAAGTAGGCTGTGAAGGAGGCTGGTTGGAGGCCTTTATTCTTGAATGAACACGTATTGACTTACCTTCTTTTCTTTCTCTTTGCTCATTTCGTCTATTTTATTGTGTCTTCTGTCACTATTATACACTAAAAATTGGTTGTAAAGTCAGGATGAAGTATCTGTACCTCTATCTGACGAAGTAGACTTCAAGCCACAGATGATAAAGAATGCTACTATATATTAACACAGAGAAAGCTCATCAAGAAGACATTATAATTTTAAACACATCTATGTGTGTACTGAGTGTTGGCGCACTTACTTTCAAAAAACAAACTTGAATGGATGGGCTGGTCCAGATATAATAATAGGTCTCCAATAATCCATTATCACCAACAAATAGGTAGATCCTCTAGACAAAAAGTTCACAAGAAACTTCAGCTTAAACCATATTTTAGATCAAATGGACTTAACAGACTTTTCGGTAATATGGCATTCAACCTCTATAGAATGCAAATCTCAGAAGCCCATAAAACGTTCTTCAAAACAGTTCACAATTTGGACCACAAAAAAGTCTTGACAAACCCCAAATGGAAATAATTTCTTGTGTTGTATCATGTCATGACAGAATAAAACTACAAGTCAAAAGCAAGAAAATGTATAGAATATGTATGGGAACATACAAACACACTGAGATTAAAAAAATACAACTTTGAATGATCAATGGATTATAGAAGAAATCAAGGAAAAAGGAAAAGTTTCCTAGAATCTGATGAAAATGAAAATACTATTTACTAGAATTGGATATCAAGGATTGAATAATACCACATTGAGTATATAACACATAGCCCATGTGTGTGATAGGCTCATGTAAAAACTCTATGTTCACATAAGAATATATTTCCAGAATCTATCCCCGTCCATAACTGAGGAATGACATCATAATAAGCACCAAATGCCTACCACTAAAATGGACCATAGACTACAGATTTTGTCATCTATTTTCCCATTTTAAAATGAATAAATGATGCTACAGAAATAAAATGAATAAATAATACGTTCAAGGTTCAGACCTGCATTTATTGTCATCTATACTCTCTGGAACATCTGAAATGACTCTCGATTATTCATATAACATATCATATGTTAAATGTTAAATATTAAATGCTGTAAGACATCACATTTCAAAAGAGATACAATGTTCATGCAAATGGTGACCATGAGATTTTTGATAACTGGTGACCACCTCTTAAGCTATTATTATTGATATCAAGAGTATTAAAATGTCTAGAATAAATTTTTATGTTAAGAATAAATGTTCATTTTAATTAAAGAACAAAGTATCTCCTCTGTTCCCAATTTGGACTCACTGTTCACAGAAAGACTTGATTGATCTGTGTCATTCAATTTGTCTTTGACAAGAGAATCAAGAAAGTAAGATTTTGCTTTTCATTTGTTCTGCTTGGTGACGTGAATGGCTCTCTCTTAGTGTGTCATTATTATGGCCAATTTTGCAAAATTCATACCAGTCTTTTTTTTTTTTTTAGCTTCAAAGTCATGGTAGACTCTACTCTCTGTGCTTTTACCTTAGAATTGCTTTTTGAGATCTCATGCAACCACTACAAAATACTTGGAGTGAGATAAGTAGTGACTCTCATTTACACAGAAGTTACAGTGGTACATGTTAGGTAAATTTTGGAGTTATCAGTTCAAATTCCAAAGATTTTTGGGAGACTTAACCTAATCTGCTGGTCATCATCAGAGCACACACACACACACACACACACACACACACACACACTAACACTTTTCCTCCAGTCTCTATCATGATTTTTAACATGGACAGAACTGTGTCAGTATAGACAGGTATTTGTCAAGAAATATCTTATTCAACTTTCTGCATGCTCCTAAATAACAGTAACCAAATGTCAGCATTTTAATAATCAGCATTGCTGTATGGACAATACCAGTGCCTAGTATAGCATCTTATAGAAAGAGCATTATGACAGCCAGACAGCTGTCCCAGTGGCGGAAGGAGAGTGTGCTCAAGGTGATTATACTCAGTGCATAGACAGATTCTTCCGATGCTGCTTCACTCGTGATGTCTTCAGTTCATGTCAATGGCATCATAATCAAATTCTGGCATCTTTTTCTAAAACACTCCAGACCAACTTCTTCATCTTTCCAAGCCAACTTCCAGCTTCTACTTTTCTAGTTTTTCCAGGATTTCAGCGGGTTAATCATATTTCTGTACTATGATTAAGTAGTCAGTACCTACTCACCGGTTCTCTAGGACAAAGGCATTGATTTTTAACCCAAAACACAAGACAGATTTGTCATCACACCATGGAAAAACTATCAAAATACTTCATGTAAGTATGGCTTCCTGCATTGTTCTTACTCAGTTGGAGCATGTCTTTGAGGAAGCTGTTCTTCTTAAACTAGAGCTGTCAATGATCTTTAGATGTGTCAGAACTCATTCTTTCAGAACCAAGCTTACTATCATCAGCACTGGGAGAACCACAGAATATGAAATTCTCTGGGAATTGGCCCTGAGGAAAAAACATTTTATACTTTTATGTCCTCAGTTTTGGATTCATGGTTTGAATATGCACTTTTCCATTATTAAAAAATACAAAAAAAAGCATTCAATGAGAAATATTCAGAGGATATTTGAGAAATACATTGATAGTGCCAGGAAAGTTGGAGAAATTCTTATTTCTAACTAGTTTAGGAAGTACAAGAAAATCATATTTAAAAAACCATTTGAAAGTGTCACCACCACTGAGGCATTTCTGAGAGAAGAGTATGCTAAGGTGGTATTGACTCTCAACATCTGTCTGGTTAAAGGAGGGGCTAGTCACCATTCTCTGCTTCCTGACATTTCCGTGGTTTTCTGAAGATGGCTGTCTGTACATTCATCCTCCTCAGGAGCATCCTCCAGAGCTCTCTGAAGAACCCTCTTGAGGGAACGATGCCTGCACTGCCTAAAGGAGCCCACAAAGAAGTAAATGATGGGATTGGCACAGCTGTTCACACAGGACAGGACACTGGTAACTTGGTGCAGATAACAGAAGGGATGATACGAATGGATTTGAAACCAGAATAACAGGAACCAGTAAATCCCAAGAGGCAAGCCACAGATGAGGAAGACCATCACTGTGAGTGAGATGGTCACATACAGCCTGGTCAGTCGATTCCGCCTGGAACCACAGAGGACTCTGACCAGTAGGGCCAGACTGGACCCAAAGAGAAGCATAAATAAAAAAAACAGAAATGCAGTTACAATAAAATTGACATTTTTCCACAAATGATGATGATGAACCTCACTTAGGAATCTGAAGAAGTACCAATCAAGGATGCCCACCAGAAAGGACAGGGTCCAGATTATGGCACATATGATGGCTGACATATTTCTTGGACGGCGGCAGCGGTACCAGATTGGCCACAATACAGACAGGCAGCGCTCTGTGCTAATAGCGCTGAGTATGCTCAGGCCTGAGATGTAGGGAATTATTGCTGAATAGTTTAAGATTTCTTTGCTTAAGTTATTGTCATAGAAATCATAGAAAGCAATGACCCCTAGTAGAGAGTCAACAAAGTGGCAGCAGAGGAAGAGGGAGTCTGCCAAAGCCAGGTTTAGAATATAGACTGAGATGGCTTTCCTGCGCATGCGGAATCCCAGGAGCCAGAGCACAATGGAGTTTCCTGCCAATCCAATCAGGGCAACGATGATGGCCAGGAAGTACAAGGTCAGGATTGGACTGCAGTCTTGGTTATTGGGCTGGCCAGTTTCATTCGTTGGTGTAGATTCTGTGTTGTTGGTTGAGATGGTTGGATCCATGCTCACAGATCTTTCCGCAGTGTCCCTGAGAACATAAACAATATTTGAGCACATTAACATGGTCCCTTATTTGCCATTTTTTGTTTCAGTACCTGTTTGAAAATTCCTAGCAAAAGACAAGGAAATGCCAACATCAATAGCCCTGTTTTCCCAAATCCTATCCCGGATTGCAGCTAGGTGGTTTTTCTGTCATAAATATTTAACTTTGCTGTTATGTGAAGGTAGACGCAGATAAGGCACATGGATGGATTCCATTCTCTCTCCCAGGATATCTTTAGTGGTGTTTACTTTGTAAGAAGATTTCATTTGAGAAGAGCCTTTGAAGGGAAGAAGTCTAGGGCTTCAGATATAGAGACAGATGCACACACACAAATGAGTCGTAGCTGTAGAAACAGCAATGGATACTTTCTCTTTCAGTTCTTTGAACAGTTGAAGAGCGTTTTTTTTCCCAACAGTTGAATTAGCATTTTTCTCAATTTTCAGAAGATGGGATTGGAGCAGAGAGGGTGACTGATGTGCTCTTTCTTAACACCGTGGATGAGTGCAGTCATGCCGCCTCCCTCAGTGTTCCCTCTTCTGCCCAGGCCTGCAATCCTAGCATCACAGAACTATTTATTACACACGGAGGAGCGAAAAGCCAGGGGTTAATTTTCAAGCTAAACCCAAGTTTGACATAAAAATTATGGCTTAAATAAAATACAGCAGAAACAAACTCCACAAACAGGAAGGGAAGCTGGAGAGTTAGAGGAGAGGTTGGGTGGAAGCCCGCTAAGGACAGATGCCCCATTGTAGCAGCTCTCTTCCGCCTCCCAAAGCACGCATGGCTCCATTCTGAGGACACTCCAAGAAAAGATGTTTCTGAGTACACCCATCAAGGTGCAGAGAGGCACCAGCAAGTGAATATAGCTTTTTATAGACAAGCTCCCAAAGCCCTAGGTGGCTGGAGGGTAGGGGGAGGAAGCTACATCTTTGTTGTCTGGACAAAGTGTCCTTCAGGCATCAGATATAAAAAGGAGGGCAACGTTGAAAAGCAAATAAAACAAGAGACAGGATGCTTCTTGGCTTATAGCAGTCAGTTTGGAAGCAAGTTCTTAATGTTATCTTGATCCATTCCTCCCTTTTATCTATCTATCTACCTACCTACCTATCTATCTATCTATCTATCTATCTATCTACCTACTATCTACTCTATCTACATCTCTCTCTCTCTCTCTCTCTCTCTCTCTCTCTCTCTCTTTCATCTATCTATATATCTATTCATTTTTGAGACAGATTATCTTAGTGTAGCCAGGCTGGGCTGCAACTTACTGTGTAGCCAAGGCTGAATTCAAGTGAACATAATCCCCCTTCCTTATTCTCCCAGGTACTGAAATTAGTGTGTATACAACCACATCTGCTTTCATTTTGCCTCATAAATGAATGTAGGATGCACCATTCTCTCTATGACAACATATTTGAATAACTGGAATAAAAGAAGAATCAATGGCCTTGATAACATTATTGAGACACCCCCCATTCAAGGTTGCCAACAGTTGCCAACACTGTTTTCAGAAGGAAGCCTCATGTCTCTTTCCTTTCCCTGAAGGAGGTCCCACGGTCCCTGCATGTTGCTTCTCAGTGCGGAAACAGAAGGCTATGAACATAGACCACAATTCTTAACAAACTCTGGAAACAAACATCTCGACACAAATCCTTACCTTTCTTCCAATTTCTTTCAGGAGTCAGAGAGTTGATTTGCGCTGAATACAGAGTCTTCTGGGGTTGAGAATGCTAGCGATTCATCTTAAGTCTGTTGAGAAATGACCACAGGAGCTTTAGTCAGAACTAGTGAGACTTACTGAGATGCTGGACGGCCCATGTGATTTCTTGTACAAGAGCTGTGATTAGGAAGAGATAAATCAATTCTTCACAGAGACATTTCTGGATGACTTCCCAGTTTCCACTCATATATGAGTGTCTCCCACCCCACCTTATCTGGTATTCTCCACCTCCCCTCACTTCTGTAAGTAAATGTTATTCTGAAGCTTTAATTGCCAAGTAGGAGCCTAGGCAGTAATGCCGTTAGGTACTGAGCTGCTTGTGAGATTTACAACTAATGTATATTATAGTGTCTCCAAAAAATCCTGAAGAATTCTTTCTTTGTTCTTTCCTGTGTTCTTCACCTAATAATTGGCTTGTAGGTGTTCTTTTATTGTAACTGACAGACAAGTGCCGTCAAAATGAACTTTTCCCTGAGTCCCATTCTCCAGATGCTACACTTGCTGTACTTTCTGTTTTCATTGTCTCTGAATAGTAAAGTTATATTCCTGTTTTTAGTTACTCATGATGAAAGGAGAATCAACCGAATTTCCTTATAAAACAGAGTCCAAATTATGTCAGTATACGCCTTCCTCCCTCCAATATATGGTATTTACTTCGTACCTAGTTTTGTTGGGTATGAAATGGTCTCCTATGGTCTCTGTTCTGGTGCCACACTTTGCAGCCAGATTCAACCATTTGCCACTCAAAAAAATGTCATTTAAAATTCAACTTGTTTTACGTGCCTAGAAAATTATTCCATGGATTTCTTTTACATAATACAAAACACCATTCTGTGTTCTTTTCAAATTTGCATGTCGAAGGAAGCCTTAACCCCTAGTGCCTCAGAATGGGGTAGTATTTTGAGATGGGGCCTATCAAGACATGCTTAAATGAAGACCTGCTCACCAGCATGCATCCTATGCTGGTATGACTGGAGGTTAGGATGCAGAGACACACAGTAGTGAAACAGGAAGAGACAGCATCACTGTGCAAGGGAAGAAACCTCATGAAAACCATCCTTGCCAATTCCTTTACCTGAGATTCCCCGTGCTCAGAGAATTGAGAAAATATAATTCTGCTGTCTAAGGTACCCAGTCAGGGAGTCTTTGTTTTAGCTCCTCATCTAGACCTAGAGTGTGGTAGGCATTTTTTTGAAGGCCTTTAGAGTTATGATGTGAACAAGACTAGATGATGGCTGGTTTGTTTGTTTGTTTATTCATTCATTCATTCATTTTTAATAATTATTTAAGAAATTTATGTATGTTTTTGATTGAAATAGAATTATACCATTTTCTCTTCCCATTCCACCCCCAGACCCTCTCACTATCCTTCCCTAAACCCCTTCCATATCCTCCACCACTCCCAATTTGATAGCCATTTTTTCTTTCATTGTTATTCTTACATGTTGTGTGTCTATACACAAGTATGCATGAATACAGCATGCTGACTCTGTTTTTATTGCTGTGTGTGTATGGTTTCAAGGCTGAGCATTCTTAATTGGATGCCAATAGAGGGTCATCCCTGGTAGAGGCTATTTTTCCTTCTCCCAGGAATTACTAGTTTCCTGAAGTTCTTTGTCTAGGAGTGAGACCTCATGGAATTTCCCCTTCCTCATGAACATGTCCAAGGATATTACCATTGCCCCCATCTTGTTTATGAAGCAATTTCTAGGAGAGACAGTTTCACAGTGGACTTCCTTGACCCCCTCTTTCATGATGCTCCCTAAGCCACAGATGCAGGAGGTATGATGTAAATGTACCCACTGTGGCTGGGCTCCCCCACGATCTGTCCAACTCTGCATTGTGTCCAGTTGTGTTTTCCTGTGGCAGTCTCTATTTGCTGTAAAGACAGGCTTCCTGGAAGAGGAGCGGTAGCTACACTTACCTGTGGGGATAAGGATGGATTGAACTTAGGAAGTAGTAAGTAATCATGCAGGTCTAGTAAAGGGTCAGAAGTAGATTCTTTTAAAAATATATAGAGACAATTGGTTTTAATTAAGCTTTAGAAATGATGAATATAGTCAATCAGATCACAAAGTTCATTCATTAGAAGCAACTCCAAAAGGTGGAGTTTTGAAGTGAACACAAGAATTTGGTTACAGAAGAGAATGGATCTGGAAAAGCCCTATCTTTGTGATTGTATTAGCAATTTATAAGAGATTTGAGATTCTGCTCTAATCATAAATGACCCAGTTTCTTTAAAGATACACCACAGAAGTCAAATATCAATCTGAAAGCAAGGAGAAAATGCCAATATATACTAATAATGATGTATTGTAAAAATAATTGAACCTTTCAAGTTAAATCAACAATAAATCACCATAAAGCTTTTCGAATGTTGTCAGCTCATCAAGTAAGAATGGAATACACACACACACACACACACACACACACACACACAAACACACAGACACATGATATTTACTGGTGATTTCATCAACTTACATTACATTAAGAAACTGTTATAAATTTATGCTACAAAAAGTGTAAGAAAGAATTCTAAATAGATTTAGAGACCTGTTCATTGAAAAGAAACACTACAAAAAATAAAGAAATATGGAAAAACATACCAGTAAAGTTCTAGTGTAAGCTACCAAGAAGTCACAAAACCCACATCTAAGCATTTCAAAGAAAATAAACACATGAGACAGAGGGACAGTTTGTGAGGTAAAGACAGCACTGCAAGAGAAGCGACAGATGACTGACAAAATAACCAAACATAAAATGGAGCAAACGATAGATGCCTGTAACTTGGTGCTTTAGAATCCAGCAGCAGGCACGTTCCAGAATGAAGGATGAAGAGGATGATCCATCTCTGGGAAAGAGACTCTGAGAGAAAACAGTTCACCTTTGCAGTCACACGGTGGGATGCTTCTAGAACAAGAAGCATCTCAAGGTTGGTTTCCAGCATATATCTTTCTCTTTTCTTCCTATGGCTATCTCAGTTCCACTTTTTTTTTTTTCTAAAAAAAAAAAAATTAGCATAAATTTACCATATAAGCAAAAATGCATCTCTAACATCTAACTTTGGAAATGTTAAGTCAAATTAGTCTGGCAGATAAAAAAAATACCACTATGATCTCACATTTGAACTATAATAAAGTTGAACTCACAGAAGTAGAGAATAGAGTGGAAGGTGAAGAGAGAAAAATAGGAAGCTTCTGATCAAAGAGCACAAAGTGTCAGTGAGAAAAGAGCACATATAGGTTCCACGGCCCATTAAGTACAGTGTAGTCAACAAGAATATGTAATACACTTTGCATCTCATCCTAAGGATGATAAAGTGATCATTATGGTAATCAGCTTGATTTAATCATTACCTATCTCCATACATCACAACTTCACATCAAACCATACACATATATATGTTATTAATCAAAATAATAATAGTAATAATAATAATAATAGAAAATGTATACATAAAATAGTATAGAACCTTTGGAAACGAGGCAAATGCCATTCTATTTCTGAATAGCCAAATAAAAAGTTCATTCATACACTGACCACTAGTAAGTATTTGAAAAAACTCAACAACAAACTTTTGACATTTGCTATAACTTGGGTGGATCTTGAGGCCAGCATGCTGATTGAAAAAAAAAGCCAAGCTCAAAAGGTTAGACTTTGTCTTAGGTTTCTATGCCTGTGATAAAACACCAAAGTAACTTGGGAAAGAAAAGGAAGGGAAGTCAAGGCAGGGGACAGGAAATGAAGCAGAAGATTTGGAGGACCACGATTTACTAACTTGATCATCATGGCTACTTCAGCTAGCTTTTTAATACCTTCCAGAGCCACTCGACCATAGGCGGCACTGTCCTCAGTAATCTGGGTCCACCTTTATCAGTCATCAATCAAGAAAACATCCTATAGGCTTGCCTACAGGCCAATCTTGTGGAGGCCTTTTCTCACATATTTATCATTGATCAAGAAAATATTCTACTTCGCCTAGAGGCTAATCTTATAGAAGAATTTTTCTCTACTAAGATTCTTTCTTCCTTAAAATGTCTAGGTTTGTGTCAAGCTGACAAAAAACAACCAGCAAGACCTTACATAACTCTATTTAGTATTTTTGATAAAATTGATGATATGTGTAAGGAGTTAGCAATAGGCAGAGTGGCCAAGAGAGTTTTTTAGTGAAAGGGTATTTCTATCTCGAATATGGTAGTGGTCATATAAATTAATACATGATAGAATGTCAGAGCCTATATAAGAATTGATGAAATATAAATACCATTGCAGAACAGGCATCTCATATTCTAACATTTTATTAACTAGTCCTCAGTCTAGCTAGGCAGAGATACTTTCTATTGTAATGAAACTTCCAAAGAGAAAAGTAATTCAGTAAGAGAGGTTCAGACAAAAGAAAGATCAAATAAAATTTATTGATAATGCCAAGAAGCACAGAGATTTTTACCTTGCTTTTAGAATAGAAATTTCATTAAGAAAGCCTAGAAAATTCAGGTTTCACAATTTATTTGAATTCACAAAATCCTCTCTTTGTTATCTGCCACTGGAGAATGATGGTCAAAAAGCTTTTGTCTGAAGGTGTAGCTCAGTGGTGGTTGATCCTTAGAACTGAAAAAGTTACAAACATGCATTGGAAGACACTGGGATATTACTGATTTATTCCACAGGCTGATGGGATCAGATAATTGTCAAAGGTGACAGGACAGTGATTACTTTAGAAGTCACATCTGACCATCAAGGGAGGAGGCTTTTCATAACTGCTCAGACATTTCCAGAGTCTTCTCAGGAGGCTGCCTGCATTTAATCCCCTTAAGAGGACCACACAGAGCTCCTGGGAAGCAGCTTGAGGCCCTGCCTTAGAATTGGTTAAAAGAGCCAATGACTGGAATGATGTGTCTTTCCCCAGAGAACAGGAAAGCTGTAACTAGGTAAGATGACAGGAAAATGTTCCAATTCCAGATCCAGAGGAACAGGCTGATGCCTAAGGCAGGCCAGAGAGTAGGAAAACCAGTCAGCGGAATGGTCACGGGCAGCCCTATCAGTGGTATCTTCATGGCTATGGCATCTTCATATACCATCCAACAATCTCTAAATTAGCATATAGGATGCCACCATAGCTCTTTTGTAGGATAGTCAACATCAAGGAAAGGACCCAGGATAAGGAACACATGACAATTAATATTTTTCTTGGTGGCAGTGATGATATTAAATTGTCATAAGTGGGTCAGGTAGTGGTCAGGTATTGCTCAGCATGGTCAGCATGCTCAGTTCTGTGATGTCTGAAAAGACTGACATTGTGGTTAAGAAACTGGGGAATGAGGTATGGAAAGGTTGGAGAAAGATGATGTATTCTAGTTTGGAACCTATAATGTGGTGGCGCTTGGAGACGTTAACTCAGGTCAGGTTGAGAATTTAGACAGGACCATTCCCGAACATGCAGAAGAACAAGGTCCAACATCCACTGCATCAGTGATGAACTAGAGCACTGATGATGGACACATGCAGATGTGGAATCAGGATCTTCAGTTGCAGGACGAGGAGGATGTGACACAAGCTTGGGAAAAAGACCTCTGTGCTACTTTGCCCAGGGATAGACATTTTCCCTCAACAGAAAAGATTCAGGAAGGTGAGAGGTGATGGTACCTTCATGACTAAGAGTATGAAGAGAAGAAGGAAGACCAAGCTCTATGGGTTTCAGAGGCTTTGCGACCTTTGCTAGGACAAATATGAGGATGGCTGAGCCTGATGGGTTACAAATGGCTCACTGTGTCAGCTACTGAAGACAGGGCCATTTTTACCTTCCATGGTGTCTAGCTGTAAGTACTGTACAGTATGGTGTCACCATTCAGTACATTAATGGATGCCTGACAGTAACAGGATATTTGGGTTAATTGGAAAAAGTAAAAGAAAAATACACTTAAAGCCACAGAACACATAACTGTGATGAGATGAAGGAGATTGCATTAAATATAATTATTATTTTTTGTGTGTAAACATTTCCTTCGTCTTTGGAGCAATTACTAATATGGTTCTAAAGAACTGAGTTTGATGTTTGCCCATTATGTGCTTTTAAGTGAATACTCAGCGAGGCTTTTCCGAGCAATTTAAGAACATTTTAGTGCCCACTGTGTGTGGGGTTGGGTTGAGCTGATTCATCCAGAAATACAGGGGAGAAGGGTTTAATGAGGGAGAGCTCTGGGTGCCACTGAAAAAAGAGGTATTTGAAGAAGAGAAATATCTACAGGAGACTGCTAAATGGGGCATGCAGTGCAAACATCTACTGTCTAAGGACACATCCTCAGTAGAATTAGTTTTCAGATCTTTTTCTGTGAGAGGAGCTCAAGGAGAACATAGGTAAAGCACAGGGTTTGGAATGTAGAGGAATGCTTATGAAGATTTCTGCTCAGAAAACATCACCAGCTCAGAAGGTGATCAGGTTTAGCAGGTATTTTCCCTTTCAGTCCTGTTATGAACTTATGATGTAAAGGTACTTTTTCCTCTTTACAGAGAATGGGATTATAGCCCAGAAGACAAGTTATTGGCCCATAGCTTCATACATTGTGAACTTGACCTCAGCGAGGCAGTCTCAGGGCCTTTTGCTTTTTTCCCATTTTTTAAGTTTTAATCAAAACATAATCGCATCATTTCCTGCCTCTACTTTCCTCGCTTCAACCCCTCTGGTACCTCGTCCCTTCAGCTTCTTGCAAACCCCTTTTAATCTGTCTCAAACTCACAGTCTCTTTTTTTCTTTAGTTATTTTGTTATATATATGTTTGCATAGATGTATAAATATAACCTGCTGACTCCATTTAGTACTGTTGCTTGTATGTACATGATTTCAGGGCTGAACACTTGATATTGTATAGCCATTTAGGGACTCATACCTGGGGAAAACCAATTCTCTGTCATTTTTCTTTAATTGCCTGTAGTTATTTTTCTAGGTATTGGTGCCTGTGAGCATTGAGAGGCAACCTGGGTCTGTATTCATTGGTTTGACCCTCATTTGATTTAGATTATGTAAGGACTCTGAACTTTTTATACCAGGAAAGACATCATTTCTTGCCTTTGTTTGGCACTGGGTGTGTTTATCACTGATTAATGGCCTAGAAGCGGAAGTGATATGATCAACTTCAGGGACTTGAGATCAACTGAAAGTCTGTAGTAACCACTTTGCAGTTCTTGTTCTCCTCTGGGTTGGATGTAGATTTGCTTAGGAGACATTAATGACTACAAGAACCGCAATTTGGAACAGATCCTGTTGACCCTGAGTATCTGGCTGAAGTCTAAATTGCTTCCTTATTTATGACATAATTTTAATGGGTCTTTATCTAGAGCACTAAAACTTACAGTCCAATGAAATGTATCACGCTTTAACTTTGAAAGTAACTCTCCATTTACAAGGTCCTTTTAAACTGCCCTTTAAAAGTTAGAGGAAGGAATTGGGAATCAGAACAAAAGGAAAACTGACTGAGGGAAGAGCTCAGTGGGATCCAGATAGAGAAAATCCCAGGGTGTAAGGCGACATGAGGAGAATGTAGCAAAGTGAGAGGCATCGTCTCCTTTGCCAAGAGGATTTTTATATTATCTATTCTGACCTCCTTCGGCTCCATGAACAAGGCATACGCTTCCCCGCAGGCGGTATGTGGAAAATGGCAGTGCCTTTCCTGTCTGGTCTTACACTACCACAGCTACAGTCAGGGTGGCATTCTCTTTGACACCCGTGCTCTTGCCTGTCCGTTTAAGCCTAAGGGTAGTCGTAGGGTTACACCACTGCTTGCCTTAGGGTGGTTCACTCGTGCTGCAACGTTCCTGAACCCAGCCCAACTTTGAAGACAGTCTCTTCAGGGGTTCATCCTCCCCTTTTGCAGCTTGGCCCTGTTTCCTCTGTTATACCCTTTGGTTGCATGGAATAGCATGACAGCTCATGATTAGAGTAAAGGGACTGCATGCCACTGTGTGCCTTACATGAATGTGAGAGTCAGTGTTGTCCATGAAAACAGGTTTCAGTAGCGGCTGTGCGGAGATAGACTAGAAAGGGGAAAATTCTGGCGCTATCCAACGAGATTGGGACACGAGACGGATTATCTAATAAAAAGTTGAAAATATGTTTCCCATCTTACGCTCATCTCTAAGTGCACTGTTTTAAAATTTATTCAGTGCACTGATGATTATCCTGAGGAAATGCAATTTTAACTTGAAATGTAAAAGACTTTTAAAGTCTACCACAAGCTGGGGTTCTTGTGCCTATTTTTGATTGCATTGTTTTCTTTCCACAGAGTTGAGTTTCTTAAATATTTTGGATATTACGCTCACTGGATATATGGCCTGCAAATACTTTCTCCCAAGGTAGGCTGTCTCTTAGATTCTTTTTGGCAGAATCCAATGTATGTGTGTGAGTGTGTGTGTGTGTGTGTGTGTGTGTAATTTTTGGTTAACACATAATGAAATTGCTGTCACTGTGACATTTTCCTATATACACATATATCATTGTACTTCATTTTTTAAAATTAATCCTTCCCAACTATTTCTTCCACTTTCCTTCTCTTGTCTCCTTCATTTCTTCAGATATTTTTCCTTCTGTTTTCATTACGTATGTAACCCACCACCTTGTGTGGACCTTCCTTCTCCTATCCTTTAGACCTTTCTAATAAAAAAAAAAAAAAGACCCTTGAAATACTGTTATTCATGGGAATGGCAATTAGGAGAGCCACTATGGTAGCCAGTATCGAGGTCCCAAAATATCTAAACATAGATTTGCTTAAGTACAGCATAGGTATTCATCCTCTGCAGAACCCCTGCAGTGAGATGACCATTTAAACAACACTTGCGCCCTCTAGTGACCTGTGTTGAAATTACTTGTACTACATTGAAAACATTCTTTCAAAAATGTGTCTAAATAAGAGAGAACAAAAAAAAAAAAAAAAAAAAAAAAAAAAAAAAGAATCAATGTCTTGTTAAAAGAAAGATACTGTTACACATCGGAGGGAAATTATCAGCATCTGTTTCCTGTCTCAGAACTGACCTTTGTTCAGTTACCTTGTTCTCTCTGTCCCTCAACCTTTTCTGAGTTGTGGTAGAGAATGCACAGAATTCCACATGGCCTTCCTGTGGGAATGCATAGCACCTAGGAAAACAGTGGACACGGGTATCAAGGAGGCAATCAGCTGTTAGTTGATTCAGATATAGAAACAGAGTATGTCTTAAGACTGCTGGAACCTAGAGGGGTAAGCTTAGACTCACTCAAATGGCTGCTAGTCTCTGAGTATGTGCTATGTCTAGAAAGTTCTCTGGTTGATACACTGTGAACAAAATCAAGTCCCTGATTAAGAAGACTGTAAACTGTGGAGAAATGACATTCAATATTGTCTTTTAACCAGGGATTGTGATTTCTAACTCCATTTGATGAAACTTTGATCTGAGGAGAATTTTCAACAATGACATTGTGCAGAGGAGATATGGGGATTTAAGAATATGTGTGAATCACAGTGAAATTGGCTAAGGTATCTGGACACCACTTTCACAGTCAGGGAGCTGTTCTGGGTTCTGAAAGTGGGCTTTGAGGGAGACTGATTCAAAGTCTGTTCTGAAATGTTTCAACTTATTGGAGAAAGGAGAGAACACGCAGACAGGAGGGGTTGTGCATGCCCACAGCTCATTGGAGCTGGAAACCTTAGTGTAAGCTCTTTTAATATCCTTTGTTTAGGGATGGAGCAGCTGGGCACCATAGTGAGTTCATAGTCAGTTGTCATAAGCAAATTGACATTAACATTGTGTTTCCTATGTGTTGATAAGGAGAACAAACATATTTCAAATAAGTGTAACCTAGATAAAAGCCATCATGTCTATTGGAATTGCCCTTATTCATCTCATATTTAAGCTGTGATGCTGATAAGGGTGTATGAGTATAGCTTCTGCCATTATTAGAAGACACAATCCTACAGCAAACTCCCTGATCCTCTGGCTCTTATATCTCTGTCCCTTCCTCGGTAATGATTCCTGAGCCTTAGGTGCAGGAGCTGTGCTGTAGATATATTGCCTCTTTGAATCCTCCAATGAGACTAGAAGGTAAGAGGTATCTTTCTGTGTGTATGCTATTTTAAGAGGGCATATTTGGAAGGCAAGTAGGATGAGTGATTAACTCATGTGGATTAAAGGAGGATGAAGGAAGAGCACCAAAATGCTTTCCAATTTCTAATCTGATGATGATCAAAAAAGAAATCAGGCACAAAGAGACTTCAGAAATGAAAAGAGCAAGAAGCTGTGCACCCAGGTTGAAAACAGAGGTGGGGAGTGTGTCACTTAATTACACATAATGGGTCTGGAGAGATGGCTCAGCCATTAAAGGCTAGGCTTACAACCAAGGCACATAACAGAGTTCAGGGTGCCTGTGTACTCTGCACAGGTAGTCATAGTGTCAGAATCTAGAGTACCCATCATAGCAGGAGAGGACACATCATAGTGGCTCCAGAGAGGACACAGTAGTGTATGCATCATGAGCTCTCTTGGAGACGTAAGCTTGCACACTTGGGCTTGAATAGGAAACAGGAAGAAAAAAAGGGGTTTCTTCTGTCTCTGTTCAAGGCACCTATCTGCTTGAACATGTTTAAGGGTGAAATGTATTTTTATCTTCGGCACAGAATATGAAGCCCTATAAGAACCTAGCAATGCATATTTCATTTACTTCTGTATTTCAACTCTAAGAGCCATTTGCTTAGAGACCATTGGCTGCCATGTTCTTACCTAAAACTGGAAGGGGCTGTAACATAAATACACAGAGGAGTTTTTATTATTGTATCATCAGGAACAGGCCCACTAGCAGCTCCAGGAATCCCGAGAAGGCTTTCTTTCTGCTCCCTGACCTACCATTCTTTATTTCTGAGGACTTCCAAAAATCTCCCCATGAGCACTGACTTGAAAGAGCATCTGGAACTTCAGACACAACCAGAGCTCCCCCGAAAAGCCATTCTTATCTTCTATGACATAAGGATTCTGTGAATTTTAAATCAGACAATGGATTCCATTTCTCATTCCCTGTCTCTGCTGATGTCTTAACGTGACTCGACACTGACTGATGGGAGATGATGGGAGAACTGTAATTGACTTGGATAACGAGGCTAATCTCATTCCCAGCTCTTCCAGATAGCATGTTGATATGGTTGAGATTTCCATTAATTGAGAAGTACTCAGGTCTGATGTTCTGTTGCTTCCAGCCCAGGTTTTTTAGGTGTTACTATATTGCTGCATTTGAGAAGCTCTTATATTCTAGTCAGTAATGACTATGGCTTCCTCTTATAAATATCATTGCACTTCAAGGCATTTTTTTAATGCAGTGTTAATGATTCACCCATTAAGTTCTCAATAAAGGAATAAAATATAAACAAGAAAATAAATCTCTGATGGAGATGAGAAATGATTCAATGATATTTAAATATAGAAAATCCCATATAGAATGAGGACATACGAGGTGTATATAAAAGTGTCATATGCCATGATAATTTTCCTTCTATCTTTATGTGCTGGCTAAGTCTTACGTCATCTTGATACACAAACTAGAGCTATCTGAAAGATGGCAAACTTAATTGAGAAATGCCTCCATAAGATCCAGCTTTAAGGCATTTTCTTAATTAGTAATTGGTGGGGGAGGACTCAGCATAGTGTGAGTGGTTCCATCCATGGGCTGGTGGTCCTGGCCAGGTTTCTGTAAAGCAGGCTGATCAAGCCATGGGAAGCAAGTCACTAAACAGCACCCTCCATGGCCTCTGCTTCAGCTCCTGCCTCCAGATTCCTGCCATGCTTGAGTTCCTGTCCTGACTTCCTTTGGTGATGAACAGCAATGTGGAAATATAAACCAAATAAACCCCTTTCTTCCCAACTTGCTTTTTGGTCATGGTATTTGTTGCAGCAATAAAAACCCTAACTAAGATATCTTATCCTTCCAACCTGTCATAAAAAAAAATAAAGCTTCATTGGACCTCATCAGTGGGTAATCTTTTTCCTTCAGTTTCACTTGAGTTGAGCTGCTGGGTGACCCCCCCAGGTCACTGGGAGTCTGGGGAGGGGTTTGTTTCTCATATCTGGCCATTTTTGTTTTGTGAGGCCGTGCATTGGCAATGGCAGGGCTTCTTCATCTGCCTGGCTGTTAAATGCTGATTTCATTTTAATTTAGTTTTTAACTACGTGCATATGGATCTGTGCATGTGAATACAGTACCCTCTGAGGCCGGAGAATCCCCTGGAGCTGGAGTTACAGGCAGTTCGTCAGTCACCTGATGTGGGTCCTGGGCACTGAACTTGGGTTCTCTTCAAGAGTCACAGGCATTCTTAACAGCTGAATCCTCTCTCTAGGCCCTCAGTACCACTTCCAACTACAACTGTGGCTTCTTGACACCCAGTTAGTACTTAAAGTCTAGCGATAGTGACCCTGCTTCACTATGGCTTTTCTAATGATGTTTCAGTTCAAATTCCCATTTCCCCAACCCTACCTGCCTTTTTACACAGTCCCTTTGTGAGGTACTCTTCCAGCACTCCTATTCGAACCACCTCTTTATGCTTGGATACTAAGACATGCAGGATGTAGAATAGTTTTGAGAAGTGAGTAAGGAATGACACCGGTTTTTACCAGGCTCTCAGCTCCAGGGAGCAGCAAATGCATACATCGTCGTTCCTAAATGTAGATAAGAGACAGCAAGGATGTTTTCCTCAACAGCAGGCTTTGCATGTTTGGGATAAAACGGGAGGAAGAATGAGTACGTATCAGAAGGGACAGAGTCTGTTTACCCTGTCAGCCCTCAGTTTCAGAAGAAAGCTTCCGTCTCCTGCCTTGCTTTGGAGGAAACACCAGTCTCTTGTATGAGCACCTATTATGGAAACACAATCACGTGGATTTAGAAGAACACCATAATAGCAACTGTGAAAATCATTAGAATATATTCTTCCCTTTCTTCTACTCTCTCATGCAGAGTTGGAGAGTGGACTTTCCGATTGAGTGATGCGGAATACTATCTGGTCTTTAATTTGGGAGATGCAGAGAGAAACTGAATAGAAGTTTAAGAGCAAGCAAGGCTTATAAAACTTCTGGATACCCATGTGATCTCTTGCACATGTACTGGTAATACATCAGTTGAGAGGCATGTTTCCATACTAAGGTGTTTCTTGGTACCTACCCCTTTCCACTCCAGTATCAGCCTCTCCCATCTCATTCCATCTCATCCACTGTCCTGTGAGTAATTGTCATTCTTTCCTTTGATCGTAAGGGGCATTCTATGGGGTCCTTACAGCTTCTTATGCTAGGGCTTGGGGTTCTAAGGGTTCTGTGTGACTGTTTCCATGAGGAACCACAAAAGGGGGGATAGAAAGACTATATACACACACATATAAAGAATTTAAATGAAGTTATTGAGTTATCCCATAATGAGAAAGGAGACAGTATCCCTCATTAGACACCATACACTACCAAACAAAAACTGAAGTAGCAGCAAGGGGTTAATTTTTTTTTTTGAGTTGTTGGCCGATGGGATCCAACAGACTTGCAAACATTAAGAGCTGTTGCCATTGTTCTTGGCTACCTTCCAGAATTTCATGGTAAGAGTGTGTTCCTTAGAGGCAGCAAAGAGAGGGACCCAGTCTGTTAGTTTGTGTCTCTTTATTAGGGAATTAAAACCATTAGTATTCAGAGTTATTATTGAGCAATATGTATTAATTCCTTCATTTTTGTTTGTTTGTTTGATGTGTGTGTGTGTGTGTGTGTGTGTGTGTGTGTGTGTTGCTTTTCTGAGCTGCTTTCTTTTGACTAACTATCATGGAATTATTTGCTTATTTCCAGTGGCATCTTTGGTGTGTTTATCTTTGTCTGCAGACCAAGATATTCCTTCTAGTGTCCTCTGTAGTGGTGGTTTCATGGTCCTATTTCCTTTACTATGTCTCCATTATCATGAAAAGTATTTATTTCTCCTTAAAATTTAAAGGATAGTTTTACTGTGTATAATATTCTGGTTTGACATATGTATTTTTTGTCTTTCAGAGTTTGAATACATCTTTCCAGGCCCTTCAAGCTTCAAAAGTTTCTGTCAAAAAGTAAGGTATTATTCTGATGTGGCTACCTTTATAATTGAGTCGACCTTTCTCTCTTGCAAATTTTAACACCCTTCTTTATATGGTGTTTTTAATGTTTTAACTCTAGTACACTGTGGAGAGTTTCTTTTTCTGGTCCTGTCTATTTGGAGTTCTGTAGGCTCCTTATACTGGGATAGGCAGCTTTATCTTTAGGTTTGGGTATTTTCTTGTATGACTTACTTGAAAATACTCTCTATGCCTTTGCTATGGAGTTCTTCTTTATGTCCACAATCTGAAGGTTAGATCTTTTCATGATGTCCCAGTGTTCTCCCATTTTCTATCCATATTTTTTCTTTGAAATGGATGTTGGCCTTTATTGAATGAAATAATTCCTCTACTTCAAGCCATGATTCTCTGTTTTCCATGTGGTATATTACATTGATGAGACTTTACGCTGAGGTTTCTATTTGGTTTATTGAGTTTTTGTATTGCCAACACCAGTTCAGTTTGGATTTTCTTCAGCACTTCTATCTCTATTTTCATATCTTGGATTGGCCTCCTCATTTCTGTTTTTTTTTCTCTCTGGGCATATATTCATGTCTTCTTGAATTTTTTTGATCATACTTGTTCCTTGTTTGGCAGTTCTTCCAAGTCATTTCCATTAGGGACCATTATCATAGGATTTGAGTTGCTTTTGTTTTTCATGTAGTTAAGTTTCTGTGCTGAGTCTTGCATATCCCAGTTCATTGCTTTTCTTCCCTCATTTGTATTTTTTATCTCTAGAATTCAAGTCATTCTTCAACGCATTAGTGGGATTGCTTTGCTTCTGTTTCTGTTTGAATCGAGATATGAAGTGACAGGAGGATATTGGAGGGAAGGAGGAGAGGGATTTGAAATTTCCTCCTAATTTTCTTGCCTTTTGAGAATGTGTAGGGGCAAGTGCCTTTCTAATACTACTAAGCTACAATTATGGCTATGTGATCTAGTTGTCTACTGTTTTGTATATCACAACCTAGGAGTAAACATTCTGCTTTACTGTCTGTTAGTTCATGACAATATACCATACTTTAAAAATTTTCCTTAACTCTACCAACCCTGTCTGTTGTCCTTTCATGCAGCGTTCATCAGTTTTTCCTTTTTGAATCATCTGTGTCTTCTTGGATGCCTGAGAAATACACAATGAAGAGTATTTTGAGAAACAACTGACAAAACTTCCCCTATAGGACAGACTTGACTGGGAAAAGAAAGAGAAAATGGAGTTGTATTAGAAAAGAGAAAAGTCTGTTTAGTCTCTCACAGCATTTAATGTCATATGGAAGCTTGTCTCTGGTCTTTCTTACAAGGAAGCCCCTGTGTAGGAAACACAGGTATGTAAACGCAGAGAAAAACATAAACAGAAACTCTCAGAAAATTCTCGGAATAGGACCTTACCTTTCTCCCATTCTACCCTCAGAGACGGAGAGCTGATACTGCTGAAGTAAAGCTGTACTCAGATTGAGTCACCAGAGCAGAAATCCTTCTTCTCTATGCCTGCATTTGCCTGTAGGAGATGAATGAAAGTTTTTGCAATTGAGTCTTATAAGAATTCTAGGCAATTTATGTGACTTCCTATACATGTATGAGGAACAAATCACAGAGCAGGAACATTAAAGTCCTGACTCTTGGCATCTGCCCCGTTTCTAGGCCCTTAACAGCCTCTCCCGTTCCATTACTTGTAAGTGGTTGCTGTTTCTTCCTTTAATTTACAATTACCATCATAGGTAACATCACCAAGCAATGTCAGCTTGCACTGTGAGGCATTATAGCTAAAACGTAAGACTCTCTGTGGCCAGGGTGATGTCACTATTTTGGCATTTTCTTTATCACAGCAGTGCTGCATTCATTAGTGTAGTTTGTTCTAAGTGACATAAAAATGTGTAAAAGCTGACAGCCCCCTGTATCTCCTTTCCAGATATTATACTTCCCACAGCTCCCTGTGTCTCCTTCTCCAGATGTTACACTTACCACAGCCCCCTGTATCGCCTTCTCCAGATGTTACACTCCCCACAGCCCCCTGTATCGCCTTCTCCGGATGTTACACTCCCCACAGCCCCCTGTATCTCCTTCTCCAGATGTTACACTCCCCACAGCCCCCTGTATCTCCTTCTCCAGATGTTATACTTCCCACAGCCCCCTGTATCTCCTTCTCCAGATGTTACACTTCCCACAGCCCCCTGTATCGCCTTCTCCAGATGTTACACTTCCCACAGCCCCCTGTATCTCCTTCTCAAGATGTTACACTTCCCACTCTTACTCACATTCTTTTATTACTGTTATCTCTCAATAGGAAAGTTATGCTTTTAATTTGTATAAAATTGTGTAATAGATCTGTGTTTGATCAGGTCAAATTCTGAAAGCCCTGCTCTTCCAAGGAGCTTCTACTGCTGTCTCATGATTTTTTTGTCTGATAATGGATCTTCAGGGCCTCCTGTAGGAGATAAAACAACACACCCCAGGATTGGAACCATATTGAAAATGGTGTGTTAACTTCTCCTGTAACTACTGTATTTTCTGTCTCCCACTTTAGATCCTTTAATACTGATTGCTGTATTGTGTGCTTTGTTGTTGCATGCATGTGCAGTATAGCCACTGTATGGGCTTCACAGATTAATTTTGTTTCCATGATAGAATATATTCCTTTGCCTTTTGGAAATTTTTAAAAATGACATTCTATTTTGTTTACTGAAAAGTGTAGCTACCTGTGTTGGTAGCCATGTTCACTTGATTTAATAGAAAATAATCCAGAAAAATCAAGAGCATTCTCTGGGTGTACCTGTGAGGCATTTACAGAGAAGACTACTCAGGGTACAATGCCTACCCTACAATGCAATACAAAATGCCAAGGTCTATGCTGTGGGACTGTCCAAGAACCATAGTGTGTTGACGTTGACTTGAACCCTGCGTCACCCCCAGAGGGTGGGAACGGTAGGTGTTCATTGCTCCACACCTGAGATCTGGCTTATTTAAATATCCAGCCAAATTTAAATATGATGCCTCTGTACTCTGTGAACTGGATACACAGACTCAAACTCCATACACAGGCAAGGCCACTCCCACATAGGATGTCCTAAGCCAATGGGGATTCTCAGGGTCATAAGTTCTACTCTGGGCCATGATCCTTGATATACACAGTGTACTCCCCAATAAAGGGAGACGCCCAATGAAGCGTGTCCCGGATGGTCATTTGTCTGCTCATTGACTTATGGAGGCCCGCCAAGCTCACAGCAGGATGAGGAGAAACCCATGGCCCAGTGACCTGTAGTTACACGGTGGCCACTCCCACCGAGCCTCTTGGCCCAGAACTCTGGATGAGAGGCTGTTGCAT
Organism: Cricetomys ansorgei; assembly: GCA_026225945.1. Taxonomy (NCBI): domain Eukaryota; kingdom Metazoa; phylum Chordata; class Mammalia; order Rodentia; family Nesomyidae; genus Cricetomys; species Cricetomys ansorgei. The sequence goes on from JAMJFZ010001424.1 coordinate 51,921, forward strand.
GGTGGCGTGGCGGGAGAAGGTTCCATCACGCGGGACTACACTATGCATCCCTTTTTCCAATAGTGCACAAAAACAATTATTTTAAACACAACTAAAAATAAATTTCCACAATGGTAGCCTATGAAGAATATGTTTCCTCTTCATTAATTTCACTTCATTCTCATGAATTTTAAAGTCTATTGGATGATTCCTTCCTAAAGGCTGAATTACAAGAATAAAATATAACAAGAGAAAATAAGTCTGATAGAGATGAGAAGCTAAATGCTCCAATAACATTTAAGCCTAGAAACCACATGAAAGAAGACATGAAAGAGAGCACAATGTATGTATGAAATTTCCATAGGATGAATACAAATGTTTCAGAAAACAAATTATGTACTAACTAGGTTTTAAGAGGATATGAACCAGAGATTTTATGTGGTACCAAAATATCTTTTCCACCCTTTCTTTTTTTTTTAAGATGTCATCTCAAGAGAGTATTCTCATTATTCCACATTGTGGTCTCCTGATTCTGTTCATGTCTGGATTGAACCATTGAGTGACACCACCAGGACTTGCTGGCAGCAGGAGAAGATATGGGGCTCTTTAACTCCTGATTCTGCTATCTTGTGGGCTGTGTATTGGCAATGGCAGTGCGTTTCCACCTACTAGTTGTCTACTGTGACTTTAAGATACAATCATGACTGTGTTCTCTTTCTGGTCATAGCTGCTCCCATCATCCACTAAAGTCTAAATTGGAAATTCTGTTTCATGCACCCTACACTATGGTGATTTACCATACACTTCCATTTTTTCTTTAACCATGCAAGTCTTTGTACACATTTTCATGCTAAAGAACTTAACAGTTATTTCCAATTGAAACATCTCTGTCTTCTTGGATGCTTCAGGAATATACTATTATAGGCCCCCGGACCCTAATAGGCCCCAGACTTTAGCACAACTGATGCTGTGATGTAAGCACTGTTTAGGCCTCAGAACCCAGCACGTAGGCAACAGAAATACCTACCTAAGCGAGAACAAAGACCAAATCCATCCAAGTCTGTGGTTCTGGGAAAATCCCTAGATATACTAACCTTGCTTTTTGACTTTTGTAGTTCCACTTCTGGCTAACTATTCTCACTAACTGAGGATATGGGTTTGTGTTTAAGAGCTCACTCTGTGAAAGGCGTGGGACTGCACTGGGATCCTGAACACCCAGTGTATTCGCTGACCAGCTAATAAAGACGTTGTATTGGCTTGAATCTATGTCTTCTCTGGTAGATGCCTATAACAGTACAATGAAGAATCTTTTTTGGGTAGTAAGAAAATAATGAAACCACTTTACCGTATCCCAGCTTTGGAAAGCAATGTATGTGCCTCGTCGTTCTACTTAAACGAAAATGAGAGACAGCACTCTCTACAATGCATATTTGACTGTTTCAAGAGAGGGGAGAGAATCTTGTATGTGATTGGAGAAGTGTGTTTACCCTCAGTTTCAGAAGTGCCACATGCTCGCATAAAGCACCTTGCAGTGGAAACACGAATGTGAACTCTGAGAAGACATTGTAACTGGAACATCGTAAAAACTCTTGGGATATATCCTTACCTTCCTTCCATTTTTTTCCCCCTGGAGCTGAAGAGCTGGCAGCATCGAAGAAAAGCCTCTCAGACTGAGTGATGTCAGGGCCCATTTCTTTGTTTTCTAATCCAGGATTAATCCAGGATTTATAGAAGTCTGTGACCACACGAGGCATATAAAAACTCTTCATAGTCTTGTGACTTTCTGTGCACATACTGGGGAGAACTATCAGGCCAGAGGTGTTTGAGTCCTGATGCCCACTGGGATGATTCCTGGCATCTGCCGTGTATCACTCATGTATCAGCCTCTCCCTTCCATCCTGTTAGGTCCACCTTTCTGGAGTAATTGCTTTCTCTCCTTTGATTGCCAACTCCCATCACTTGCAGCAACACCAAACGTTGTCAGCTTGCTCCTGGGACCGTATAACAGAAGCGTAAACATGTCATAGGTCCGCACGGGGCTGCGCATGTGGTGCTCCGTTACCAAACTCAGCACGGAACTCAGCGGAGTTTTGTTTCAAATGATACAGGTGGTCTTCCTGAATCCCATTCTGCAGCAGCACAGGTTACTACTCTTAGACCCTTCCTCCTTAGTCGTTATCACCTCCTATGGAATGCTATGCTCTGTTTTAAGTTGTCATAGTGAAGAAATGCATCAGCTGATGGCATGGAAAGGAGAGTTCGACACGCGTAAAGTATTCTTCTTTTAGAACCCTGAACTTCGTTGAGGTTTGTTGTTTTTATATTTTGTAGTGGATACTCAGTTTTAAGTCTTTTCATCCATGATTCCCCTTTGTTTTATTCACATTAGGCTATTTGCCATTCTAAAAACTGATTTTACTTAGAAGGGGTATGGATCTTTGGGGCCACATGAAGAAAACTGTGCTTTGGATGTGTTTAACTGCAGCCTATCCAGGGTTCATGTGACTGGTGCGTGCTCAGCCCAGGTAATAAGGTTTTTTTTGGGAGAGGTTTTGTGAAACTTTTCTTAAAAATTAGAATTGTTTTTAAATTTTTCTTCTCTTGTATATTACATTCCAATACCCTTCCACCCCTCCCTTCATTCCTCCTAGCTCCCCCATCTCCTCTCTCCCACAGACCTACCTCCCCATCCTCCCACTCCCACTCCACCTCTCCCCAAGAAAGAGCAGTCTTCCCAGGGGTTATTGCTCAAACATGGCACAAGGTGGAACCAGGACAGGCACAATCGTTACTTCGATGTTGGACTAAACAACCCAGTAGGGGAACAAGGTACTCAAGGGCAGGCAAGAAATTCAGGGACACACACTTCTAATCCAGTCTGTATATGAGTTCTGTAAGAGCACCAGGCCAGGGAAACTCAAGACATATTTGGGGGACTGCTCCAGGATCTGTGAGCCCCTAAGAGTGCTGGTCAGTTGAATCCACAGGGTTCGCTCTCCTGGTGTCCTCAACTCCTCTGGCGCCAACAATGCCTCCTCCACTTCTTCTGTGAGTTTCTCGAGCTCTGCATTGTGTTTGGCCCTGGGCCTCTGCATCTGCTCCCTTCAGCTGCCCTGGGAATCCTCTCTGGAGAGGATTGGGCTAGACACTAATCTATGAGGAGAGGATGGTAACATTAGAAGTCCTCTCCTGACTGTCCAGACTCTAGTTTCTGGCCTGCCCTGGAGTATCTGTCATGGTTTTCCTCCTTTAGCATGGTGTTCTGCCCTTCCATTGTCCCAGTGGATCCTGCAGGGAGGATAGGCCACACATTGAAGTTTTTGTGGCTGGGATGGCATCCCAGTCCCACCACAGGAAGCCTTGCCTGTTTACAGGAGATGGCCTGTTTAGGCTCTCTATCCCCCATTTGCTAGGGTCTCTGTAGAGTCCAGTGAGTTTCCACTCCCAATTCTCCCTTAAATGTCCTCCGATTCTGGTCGTCTCTCCATATATTCTCTCCCCCATCCCTCTCCGCCTTCCTGGTCCCTTCTCTTCCCAGTCCCATCCTTTCTTGTCCCTCCTGCATCTTCTGTTCTAATACCCTTGACCAGTGAGATCCCTGTGACCCCACTGGGGCTCTCCTTGTTGCATACTCTCTCTCTGGGTTTGTGGATTGCAACATCTTTATCCTTTGCTTAACGGTTAATATCCACATATAAGTGAGCACACACCATGTTTGTCTTTCTGGGACTGAGTTACCTCACTCAGGATGATTTTTTTCTAGTTCCTTCCATTTGCCTGCATAATTCATGTAGTCATTTTTTAATAGCTAAGTAGTACTCCATTGTATGAATGTGTCACAATTTCTTTATCCATTCTTCAGTTGAGAGGCATTTGGTTGTTTCCATTTTCTGGCTATTGTGAACAAAGCTGCTGTAAACATAGTTGAGCAAGTGTCCTGTGGGTATATGCCCAGGAGTGGTATAACTGGGTCTGGTGGTAGGTCGGTTTCACCATAGTCACCATAATGATTTCCATAATTTCTTTACAAGTTTGCACTCCTACAAGCAGTGTGGGAGTGTTCCCCTTGCTCCACATCCTCACCAACATGAGTTGTCATTTGAGTTATTGATCTTAGCCATTCTGACAGGTGTAAGATGGAATGTCAAGGTTTTTTTTGTCTTTGCATTTCCCAGATGGCTAAGGATGTTGAACATTTCTTTAAGTGTTTCTCAACCATTTGAGCTTCCTCTTTTGAGAATTTTTTTGTCCAGATATGCATCATTTTTTAATTGGGTTATTTGTTTTGTTGATGTATAGTTTCTTGAGTTCTTTATATATTTTGGATATTAGCCCTCTTTTGAAAGTGGAGTTAGTGAATATCTTTTCCCATTCTGTAGGCTGACATTTTGTCTTATTAACAGTGTTCTTTGCCTTGCAGAAGCTTTTAGTCTCATGAGGTTTTCCGTTTATTAATAATTGATCTTAGTGCCTGAGCCATCAGTGTTCTGTTCAGGAAATTGACTCCTGTGGCAATGTGTTCAAGACTATTCCCCACTTTCTCTTCTATCACATTCAGTATATCTGGCTTTATGTTGAGGTCTTTGATCCACTTGGACTTGAGTTTTGAGTACGATGATAGATATGGATCTATTTACATTTTTCTACATGCAGACATTCAATTAGACAAGCACCATTTGTTAAAGGTGTTTTATTTTTTCCCATTGTAATGTTTCTGGCTTCTTTATCAAAGATCATATATCCATATGTATGTGGATTTATGTCTGGATCCTTGATTTGGTTCCATTGATCCTCATGTCTGTTTTTTTGCCAGTACTATGTGGTTTTTATTACTATGGCTCTGTAGTACCCCTTAAGAACAGGGATGCTGATACCTCCAGAAGTTCTTTTATTTTCTAGGATTATTTTAGCTCTCCTGGGTTTTTTGTTGTTCTATATGAAGCTGAGTATTGCCCATTCAAAGTCTGTAAAACATTGTATTGGGATTTTGATAGGAACTGCATTGAATCTGTATATTGCTTTTGATAAGATGGCCATTTTTACTATGTTAATCCTCCTAACCCAGGGGCATGGGATCTCCTTCCATCTTCTGAGATCTTTCAATTTTTGTTTTCAAGAATTTAAAGTTTTTGTCATACAAGTCTTTCACTTGCTTGGTTAGAGTCATCCCAAGCTATCTTATGTTATTGTGGCTATTGTGAAGGGTGTTGTTTCCCCATTTTTTAATCTGTCCATTTGTCATTTGTATATAGGAGGGATACAGATTTTTTTGAGTTGATCTTGTAGCCAGCCACTTCACTGAAGTTGTTTATCAACTGTAGGAGTTGCCCAATCAAATTTTTGGGGCACTTACATATACTATCATATCATCTGCAAATAAGGAGACATTGACTTCTTCCTTTCCAGTTCATACTCCCTTGATCTCTTTCTATTGTCTCATTGTTCTAGCTGGAAGTTCAAGTACTATATTGAATAGGCATGGAGAGAGGAGACAGCCTTGTGTTGTTCCTGATTTTAGTGGAATTGCTTTGAGTTTTTCTCCATTTAATTTGATGTTGGCTACAGGATTGCTATAAATTACCTTTACTATGTTTAGGTATGGCCCTTGTATCCCTAATCTCTCCAATACTTTTATCATGAAGAGGTGTTAGATTCTGTCAAGAGCTTTCTCAGCATCTAGTAATATGATCATGTGGTTTTTTTCTTTCAGTTTGTTTTTCTGATGGATTACATTGACTAATTTTCATATGTTTAACCATCCTTGCATCTCTAGGATGAAGTCTACTCGGTTGTGGTGGATGATCTTTTTAATGTGTTCTTGGATGTGGTTTTTGAGTGTTTTATTGAGTATTTTTGCATCTGTGTTTACGAGGAAAATTGGCCTGTAATTCTCTTTTATCTTTGGTTGGAAGGCTTTTAATGATCTTTTCTATTTCCTCAGTGGTTGTAGGTCTGTTTGATTTGCATTTCTGATATTGATTCAATTTTGGTAGGTAGTATCTATCGAGAAAATTACCCATTTCTTTTAGATTTTTCAATTTTGTGGAGTACAAGTTTTTAAAGTCTGACCTAATGATTCTTTGGATTTCTTCAGTGTCTGTAGTAATATCTCCATTTTGTTTCTGAATTTTATTGATTTGAATATTCTCTCTTTGTTTTTTAATTAGTTTGGCTAGGGGTTTGTCTAACTTGTTGATTTTCTCAAAGAACCAGCTCTTTGTTTCATCGATTCTTGGAATTGTTCTCTTTGTTTCTATTTTATTGATTTCAGCCCTCAGTTTGATCATTTCTTGCCTTCTACTTCTCTTGGGTGTTCTTGCTCCTTTTTGTTCCAGGGTTTTCAGATGTGCTCTAAATTTGCTAGTATGTGAACTCCACTCTTTTCTGGTAGGCATCTTGTGCTATGAGTTTTCCTCTTAGCATTGCTTTCAATGTGTCCCATAGGTTTGGGTATCTTGTGGAATAATTTTCATTGAATTCAGGAAAGTCTTTAACTTCTTTCTTTATTTCTGTCTTAACCCAGTCACCATTTAATAGAGAGTTGTTCAGTTTCCATGAATTTGTAGGCCTTTTGCTGTTGCTGTTATTATTGAAATATGGCTTTAATCCATGGTGGTCTGATAGGATGTAGGTGGTCAATTTTGTCAATTTTCTTGTTATCTATTGAGGGTTACTTGGTTGCCAAGAAAGTGGTCAATTTTGGAGAAGGTTCTGTGAGGTGGTGAGAAAAAGGCATATTCTTTTTTGTGTGGGTGCAATGTTCTGTAGTATCTGTTAAGTCTGTTTCTTTTATAACATTTGTCAGTGCCAGTATGTCTCTGTTTAGTTTTGTCAGAATGACTTGTCAGTTGGTGAGAGTTGGATATTGAGATATCCCATTATCAGTGTATGAGGGTCATTGTGTGTTTCCTTTACAAATGTTGGAGACCTTGTGTTAGGGGCATAGATATTAAGAGTTGAAATGTCATTTTGCTGGTATTTTCCTTTAATGAGTATGAAGTGTCCTTCTTCATATATTTTGATTAATTTAGGTTTGAAGTATATTTTGCTGGGCTACAATGGCTTGTTTTTTAGGCCCGTTGTTTGGTAAATCTTTTTCCAACCCTTTACTATAAGGTAATGTTTATCCTTGAGGTTGAGGTATGTTTCTTGTATGCAGCAGAAAGCTGGATTCTGTTTTTGAATCCATTCTGATAGTCTGTCTTTTTATTGGGGAATTGAGACCATTAATGATGAGGATTATCAATGACCGATGATTGTTTGGTCCTGTTATTTTGTAGTTGTTGTTGGTTGTTGTTGTTGTTGTGTGTGTGTGTGTGTGTGTGTGTGTGTGTGTGTGTGTGTGTGTGTGTCTTTTTTATATATTACAATGGTGTAAGATTATTTATTTCCTGAGTTTTCCTGATAGTAGTTAACCTCTGTGGGTAGGAGTTTTCCTTCTAGTACCTTTTTTTTAGGGAAGGATTTGTAGATAGGCAGTGTTTGATGTTGGATTTATTGTGAAGTATTTTGTTTTCTTCATCTATGATAACTGAGAGTTTTGCTGGGTATAGCAGTCTGGGCTGGCATCTGTGTTCCCTTAGAGTCTGTAGTTCTTCTGTCCAGGTCCTTCTCTTCACTGAGAAATCAAGTGTAATTCTGATAGGTTTACCTTTTTATGTTATTTGTTTTTCTCTTACAGCTTTTAGTATTCTTTCCTTGTTCTGTATGTTTAGTGTTTTGATATTATGTGGTGAGGGGACTTTCTTTTTTGGTTTAGTCTATTTGGTGTTCTATGAGCTTCTTGTACTTTTATAGGCATCTCTTTCTTTAGCTTTAGAAAATTTTCTTCAATGACTTTGTTGAAAATATTTTCTGGGCCTTTGAGTAGGGAGTCTTCTTCTTCCTTTATTCCTATTATTTTTAGCTTTTGTCTTTTCATGGTATCTCAGATTTCCTGGATTATTTTTGTGTCAGTAATTTTTTGGATTTGATATTTTCCTTTATTGACATCTATTTCATTTATAGTATCTTCAAGTCCTGAAATTCTCTCTTCCATCTCTTGTATTCTGTAGTTGTAGCTTGCTTCTCTAGTTCCTGATCATTTTTCTTGATTTTTCATTCCCAAGATTCCTTAGTTTGTGTTTTCTTCATGGTTTCTATTTCAATTTTCAGGTCTTGGACAGTTTTGTTTGTTTCCTTCCATTGTGTGTTTGCCTTTTCTTGGCTTTCTTTCAGGGATTTATTCATTTCTTCCAATTGTTTGTGTTTTCCTGTGTTTCTTTGATGAGTTTATTCAATTCCTCCAATTGTTTGGTTTTCTTTTCATCGATTTCTTTGAGGGATTTATTCATGTCCTCTTTAAGGACCTCTATTATCTTCATAAAGTTGGTTGTAAAGTCTTTTTCTTCTGCTTCACCTATGTCAGAGTGTTTGGGGGTTTTTGTAGAAGGACAGTTGGGCTCTGGTGGTGCCATATTGTCCTAGTTGTTGATTGTGTTCTTGTGCTGGCATTTGGCATTTGGAATTTGGTGATTCTAGGTTTAGGTGCCAAAGTCCTGAGTTTTTCTTTTATTGGATGAGTCTTGTCTTGTTGCTCAATTCTTTTTTCTCTCTGTTCTTTTCTTTGTGACCACTCATCAAGCAGGGGGTCTCTGACTAGGTTGGGGAGTGAGATACAGAGCTTGCAGTCTTTCTGTCTGTTCTTTGGCTTGCAGTCTTGCCTCTTTCTGGTGTGGAGGGTATCTGACCTAGTTGGTATCTGGGACTCATGTGGTTGGCAGGGATGAAGAGGGTTGATATGGGTGGTGGGAGGGTGGTGGTGGGTTGAGTTTTGAGGGGCAAGGTTTTTCTAGTGGGAAGGTTGACTGAGGTTTCCTACCTGTTCTTCTGCTGTTGCCCTGTTGCACTATAGTGTGAGAGATGGTATGTGGGACTCTGGTGAGCAGATTTGGGGAGGGGTGAGAGGTAGCAGATGTGGAGGATCATGGTCGATTTAGGTTTGGGGGAATGGGGTGTTCTGGTGGGAGGGTTAGGAGAGGAGCCTGTCTTCCTTCTCTTCTGGTGGCTGGGTAGTCTCAGTCTAGAACAGAAGATGTCTGTCTGAGTTGGTTGTGGGACTCTGGTCATTTTCTGAAACTTTTAAGAGGTGAATCTTAATGACAGGTCCTTAGGAAATTGAGGATATGCTTTTATGTAATTGTTTCTCATGTGACCTCCAGGAGTTTGTGAGAGAGTTGTTATAAAAGGAGCAAGCCTGGTCTTACACATATCTCATTGCTTCCTTTACGTAGATAGGATCCTCTCTCTGCACATGCTCCGGTATCCAGCCCTGGCCCTGCCCAGAACTCCACAATGCACGCAGTGTATGAAAGCAATGAAATGTGAATGAGCTTCTATTATGTAGATAATTGTGTTTCACCAACATCAACTTCTAAATTGTGTGTGGGCGTTTTGTGTGCATGTATGTATATGTATTACGTGCATGCCTTGTGTCATGGAAGCCAGAAAAAGGGAATGGATACCTTGGAACTGAAATTACAGATGCTTGTTGGCCATCATGAGGTTGCTGGTAATTGGATCTGGGACCTATGGAAGAGCAGCCAATGCTTTTACCTGTGCCATCTCTCCAGCCACAGCTTCCTGGTTTTCCTAATATACTATGTAAATGTAATGTGTCAGGGGAGGTAGAGGCTATACACATTATTTTCCAACTTCATGTTACTCTGAACTAATTCAGAGTGAAATGTTAAAGAAGCAAGTGTACCCTCGAAATCAGCATTATCAATGCACACATGAACTCAGAGACCGAGGCAGCATGCACAGGGCTGGAACAGGACTGCACTAGGTCCTGTGGCTTCCAGTTTACTGTTTTTATGGGATTCCTGAGTGTGCAAATGAGTGGGTCTCTGCCTCTTGTGCCTTCTCTTGGGCTTTTTTCCTTCCATTTGTTTCTTTTGGCAAATTCTGATGTGTTAATTGTTTGTTTTATCATATCATATATTACATTATATTATGCTAATTATATTTCATTAGAAGCTCATTTTCTAATGTGATACAGAAAGGGGATGGATTCAGATGGGAGGTGAGGTGGGGAGGTACTGAAAGGAATAGAGAGAGGGAAAATTGTGATCAGGATATATTATGAGAGGAAAAATTATTTTCAATAAAAAATAAAAAAGTTAAAAAGTAAAGAAAAGAAGCAACTGTAAAGTAAGCTTGTTTGGGGGACTAGCCAGATGGATATCGACATAACTAAGAATGAAGTCTCTCTTATGCTGGAGATGTTTGTTTACCACATATGTCGCTAGATGAGAATATAAGCATTCATTACATTCCACTGATTTAATTCTTTAAAAGTTTTATTTATTTGTTTTTTCTCTTTTCCTGTCTTTCTGTATCTCTTTGTCCTTTGTCTCTGTTCTCTGTCTCTGTCTCTGTCTGTCACTGTGTGTGTGTTGTGAATGACTATTCACAGAAGTTGGCATTGGTTCACTCCTACCATGTAGGTCCTGGACTTTGATCTAACGTCCTCAGGTTTGGTGGCAAGTGCCTTTACCCACGGAGCCATCTCATGAGCCCAAGACTAGACTTTTCTAACAGTTCAAAATGTGTGGACAACATGAGATTGGGTAGTCATGCTCTTTGGAATTTACCCAAAGTTAAAAATATGCACACATATAAACTTCTGCACAATGATGTGAAATTTTATCGTTGTGGAAGAATACTCACCTAGCATGTGTGAAGCCCTGGAGTCAATCACCAGTCTCCCTTTCGGAGTCAGTCACCAGTCTCTCCTCACCCTCTCTCTCCCTTTCCTACTCTGTCATTGTCTCTCTGAATGACTCTGTCTCTTTCTCTCTCTCAACGAAAGCTTGTAGCACCTTCTGAGTTTTTGTTGTTTGTGTGGATGTGGTTTCAGGTTAAGCACTCTGGGCTTATCCCTGGGAGCGGCTAACTCTCCCTCTCTCAGAAGCCTGTAATTCTTTGTTTAGACCTTGGAACTCTGAAATTTTCTCCCTCTACATTAGCACATCCACCGATACTGCCACCATTCTGATCTTGTTTATGCAACCATTTCTAGGAGAGATGGTTTTGCACAAGCCTTCCTAGCGTCCTTTCTCTTTCTGCCCCCTCGCCCATCATGTTCCACAGCACATCATAAACAAGAGTACCATCAGATGGTTTCTAAGGACAATGGCAGATGTGGAGTAGGGGTAGCCTGAGCTTATGTGATGAGCTGTGTGTGCTGTGAATGGCAGAGCTGGAGAATGCGTGTGCACAAATTTCTTGGAGCTAGAAGACAACACAGTGAGTGAGTCTCACACGCTTGGACATCGAGCCACAGGATTAGAATTTACACTGCGGGACTTTTAGTTTGTTTTGCTATTGCTCACTTCTTTCACTTTGGAATAAGACACGTTTTATTTTTGCTTTAGTTTGCAAGAGCTGGCGTTGAGGGACTTTAGATTTTAAAAGAGTACTTGTATTGTTAACTGTTTAAATATTTTGAGAATGTGGGACTTCTAAAGTTTGGCTGAATTTCATGTGATGATATTAACAGAAGATCTCAGGGACAAGGAGTAGAAAAATTATAGCGTAACATGAAGTGTTCGCGAGGCAAGTGGACAAGTGGTAGAATGTCCAAGTTAGTAAACTGGTGTATTTGACACAGAATAAGATTCCCTGAGAAGTCCCAACTTTATTATTTCACCTTGTGGCCTTATCTACGAGGGACTGTCTTAACTGTTCACTGGTGTAGGAAGGCGCAGACTGCTGTGGGCATTGCCATTGCTACATAAGTGGTCCTGGCTCTATAAGAAAGTTACCTAAACAACAGCCTTTGCGAGGCCAAGTGAGGAAGCCAGCAAGCAGTGTCCCTGCATGGTTACTGCTTTTTAGTTCCTGCCGTGACTTCTTGAATAGAAGTGGTGAAAGTCAGTGGTGGGCTCTGAGAAAGTGTCCTTCAATAAAGGTTAGTGGCTTATTTTGTTGTCTTCCACGATGTGAGCTTTCCTCCTCTTCTAAATACTCTTACCTTCACTGTATTCTATATTGGTGCACAGGACCATTTAACTATGGATCTAGAGTTCAAACTGTAGGCCAAAGTAATCAGTGTTTTCTGTATATCACATGGTGATTGAAACTTAGTAACTTGTGCATTTCAGCAAAACAGAACAGAACAAAACAGAACGAAACAAAAACCCAAAACAAAATAACCCCCTAAGTTTATATTGTTAACAGCTGCCCACTTAGAAATAAAGACATAGGGCTACACCTTGCAGAAGGTCAGGTAGGCTGCCCTAGGATGACCCCCCCTCCCATTCGCTTGGTTTCAGAAGACACTGACTCAGCGTCATTGCTAGCACTGCCACAGCACACCAGCTAAGACCTCCTCTCTCCCTTGTCCATGACACCTGTGGATCCCAAACCACCCCCTCATTGCTGTGTCAGCCCCAACTTGGGTGGACACCCTCTGCTCAACCACAGGCCTCACTTGCCAGAAGACCAGGTAGGCTGCCCTTGGACCTCCCCCATGTTCTCAGTTCTCCAGATTCAATCTTCAGGGTCATCCCTACTGCTGGAACAGAACCCCAGCTGCAGCCTCCCCTTCCCTCTGTCCATGCCTCCTGTGGATCCCACAGACCATTCCCCTGGGCACCCCCTTCCCCCAGCCTCCAACATCAGCACACATTCCTCATGAACATATCAGCCAAACAGGCTAGTAAAACAGGCAACACACTGCCAATACACTCTGAAAATCCACGGGGGAGACAAAGATAAAGAACCAAATACCCACCCAACAAAGACAAACCCAGAAATCAGCACCTAGAACTATAATAACCCCAAATCTAGATGCCTAGACGTCAGCATAAGAACACAATATCTAACAGCCAGGGCAATATATCTCCACCAGAGCCTAGGTATCCTACTATAGCAGACACAGAATATTCCAACATAGCTAAGGCACAAGAAAAATACCTTAAAACTGGCTATGTGAAGGTGATAGAGATCTTGAAGAGGAATGAATAAATCCCTTAAAGAAATCCAGGAAAACAAACAATTGGAGAAAATGAATAAATTCCCCAATGAATGTCAGGAAAAGACAAGCAGATGATTGGAGAAAATGAATAAATCTCTTAGAGAAAGCCAAGAATAAACAAACAGTTGAAGGAAATGAACAAAACTGTTCAAGACCTGAAAATGGAAACAGATCTAATAAAGAAAACACAAACAGGGAATTCCTGAAATAAAAAAATCTAGGAATATGAACAGGAACTGCAGAGGCAGGCTTCACCAACAGAATATAAGAGAGGGAGAGAGAATCTTAAGGCATTGAAGATATGATAGAAGAAATAAATATATCAGTCAAAAAAATGTTAAATCTAAAAAATTCCTGACACAACACATCAAGGAAATTTGGGACACTATAAGAAAACCAAATATAAGAAAAATAGGAATAGAGGAAGGAGAAGAAACCTAGCTCAAAGGCCCAGAAAGTGTTTTCAACAAATTCATACAAGAAAATTTTACCAACCTAAAGAATGAGATGCCTATAAAGGTACAAGAAGAATGCAGAACACCAAATAGATTGGATCAGAAAAGAAAGTCCTTTCACCACATGATAATCAAAACACTAAACATACAGAACAAAGGAAGAATATTAAAAGCTGCAAGGGAAAAAGACCAAGTAACATATAAAGGCAGACTTTGGAGAATTGCACTTGACTTCACAATAGAGATTCTATAAGATAAAAAAGCCTGGACAGATGTAATGCAGACCACAGAAGTCATCGTAACTACTACACCCAGCAAAACTTTGAAGCACTATAGATGGATGAAAGAAGATATTCCATAATAAAGTCAGATTTAAACAATATCTATCCACAAATTTAGCCCTACAGAAAGTGCTAGAAAGAAAACTCCAACTCAGGAGTTGAATGACACCCATAAAAGCACAGGAAATAAATAATCTCACACCAGAAAGGCCAAAAGAAGGGAAACACACTCTCAGTCTTTTGGTTAATTTGGATAGGGGTTTGCCAATCTTGTAGATTTTCCCAAGGAGTCAATTCTTTTTGTTGATTATTTGTAGTTTTGTTGTTTGTTTATACTACATTGATTTTGACCATGAATTTGATTATTTCTTCTAAACTAGTCTTTGGGGGTAGAATTTATTCTCTTGGCTTTTGTTTTTAAAGCTTTCAGGATTGTAATTAAGTTACTAATATTGGATACCGCTAGTTTTTTTTTTTTTAAAATGTAGGTACTCAGTGCTATGAACTCGGTGTGTAGAACTGTCTTCATTGTATCCCATAGGTTTTGGTATGATGTGTTTTCATTTTCATTCAGTTATAAAAATTTTAAGTTTCATTTTTGATTTCTGTCTTAACCGAATTCTCATTCAGTAGTATTTCAGATTTCATAAATTTGCTTGTTCTGCTATTGTTGGCATCTTTCTTTAATTCATGGCGTTTGAACAGAATGCAGGGTATTGTTTCAATTTTCTTTTATCTGTAGAGACTTGCTTTGTGTCCTAACATGTGGTCAATTTTGCACAAAGTTCCGCGGGCTTCTGAGAAGAAAGTATGTTTGTCTCAGCTCCTTTGCTATTGCTGTGACAAAACACCACGAGCAAGGCAACTTACAGAAGCAAGAGTTGAATGGGGACTTATAGGCTAAGAGGGTGAGTCCATGGCCATCATGGCGTGGAGCATGGCAACAGGGAGTCAGGCATGGTGCTGAAGCAGTAGCTAAGATCTTATATCTGATTTACAAGTGAGAGGCAGAGAGAGCTAACTGGGAATATTGTGGAGTTTTGAAATCTCAAAGCTCATCCCCATTGACACATCTCCTCAAACGTGGCCACGTCTCTTAATCCTTCCAAACAGTTCTACCAACTGGGGACCAACCATTCAATATATGAGCTTATGGGAAGCATTTTCATCCGAACCACCACAATATTGTTCAATGTTTGGTTGGAATGTTCTATAGGATGTCTATTAGGTTCTTTTTATTTATGACATCATTTGAGTCATGTGTTTCTGTTTATTCTCTGGGTGACCTCTCTAGTGGTGAGAGTGAGATACTGACCCCAAATCACTGTTAGTATCCGTCTATGATTTTAGCTGCAGGAGTGATTTCCTTTTTAATGAATTGGGTGCTCTTGTGTTTGATATTTAGACCTTTAAAATCATAATATTTATCCTCTTGGTGTTTTTTTCCTTTAATGAGTATAGGATACTCTTCCCCATTTCTTCTGATTAATTTTGGTTTGAAGCCTGTTTTGGCAGATATTAAAATAGGTGTCCCTGATTGCTTCTGGTTCCATTAATTTTGAATACCTTTTTCTTCATCATTTTATCCTAAAGTGATATCTGTCTTTGATGATGATATGTGTTTCTTAAATGCAGCATAAAGATGGATAGGATCTTGTTTTCAAATCCAATCTGTTATTCTATGTTGCTTTATTGGGGACTTGAGACTATTAGTTTTGAGAATTGTTAATGAGCAATGCTTACTGATTCCTGTTATGAAATGTTCCATCCTGCAAAGAGGCCCCTTAAACAGGAAGTTAAACAACTCTATATAGTTTCAAGAGGTCCCTAAAACAAACCAGACACACTAGACCTCTTCTTGACAGAGTAAGTAATAAATGCAGAGAATCCCTCAGAGAAGAACAGAGCCAACCTGCAAAGACTCTCAGAGGAGAAAAGCTGCCAAGAAGCCTCTGAGACCAGATCAACTGCTTCCAAGATGCAGAAACCTGATCTTGGAAGAGGTTTAGACCAACTGAGTCACTTGGAAAGGATTCCCTTCAACATGTTGAGCTGCCTGCAGGTTGTGCAGTGTGCTGCAAGCTCTCTGATTTCATGAGCCGTCACTCATGCTGGGGTGAGAGTTGGTGATGCATCTGTCTTTGAGTCATTTCCGCTCCTGTAAGTGACCCCTTTCCCACATTTTTGTGCCAGGAATATGGAAAGTAGGGTATGCTACTGTTTCTGATACCATGGTGATTGAAGCACAGCTCCTTCCAGCCCAAACTAATAATCAATAGGCTGAATTAATAGCCCTTACTCGTGCTTTACAACTACCAAAGGGAGAATCCCTAAACCTTTATACAGACTCCAAGCACACTTTCCACACTCTCTTGTCACGCGCAGCTTCTTGGGAGGAGCATGGCTACTAACAATGAAAGGAGGGTCCATAACCAATCAGACCAAATTACAGCTCTGCTAAAAGCCTCATGGATTCCCACTGCTGTAGGAGTTGTCCAATGCTGATCACATCAAGCAGACAGTTCTGCTATCTCCAGGAGATATCATCTTGCCAATGAGGAGGCCAGAGCTGTGGTTCTCTGATGCCTGGCTCTCTCTCATACACCACAAGGCATTCTCTTTCTACAACCCACTCTTCACCACCATCTCTGGACACTCGATAAATTTATCCTGTCTGCACCAGATCTTTCATCCCAATAGGCAGGCTTTGTCTCACTTTGTTAAAAGTTATTTACAGCTCACCTCTTAAGGATCTATCTTTTCTAAAGACTATCACTGCTTCTTGTAAATTTCTCAGAGTGGCTAGAAGTTTTTCCTACCACGAACAAAAGATCACAGTTTCTGATCTCCTTTTCAGAGAGATCATCACTTGTTTTGAGGCTCCAATGCCCCTTCAATCATAATGGCCCTGGGTTTACCTCACAAATTTCCCAAACTCTAGCCAAAGCTCTTAATATCCCGTGACATTTCCATATCACCTACCATCCACATTCCTCAGGCAAGGTCAAAGGAACCAATTGCTCTCTTGAGAACACTCTTATCAAATCCTCCAGGAAGTTCATGTCGATTGGATAAAACTCATGCCATTGACTCCCCTGTAACCAAGAACCCTCCCAAAGAAACCTATGTCTGTCTCCCATTTTGAGCTCATGTTTGGATGACCTATCCTGCCTCCTGGGCTCATGTCTCAGCTGTCACATCTCCCTGATTGACTCTTTACTCCTGTGTTACACTGTCTCTGCACTCTCCTGTGTTACGCTGTCTCTGCACTCTCGTGTTACGCTGTCTCTGCACTCTCCTGTGTTACGCTGTCTCTGCACTCTCCTGTGTTACGCTGTCTCTGCACTCTCCTGTGTTACACTGTCTCTGCACTCTCTTTTGGAGCTTCACCTACCATTGCTTTCCTCATCCTCATCCTGACCCCCTTCCTCCCTGATCAACCCTGCGGACTTGGTCCTCCTATTTCCTCCTGGTCACAATCCCCTCCTCTTGCTCCCAAGCAGAAATGCCCCTCCAGAGTTATCCTTACTACCCCAACCACTGCCAAACTCAAAGGGTTTCCCTCACTGGATTCATCTTTCTCATCTCAAGCCCTTTATTACCATCATACTAAGATAATTCTTGTCTTTTGACATTTCAACCCTAACAGGACCTTGCTCCCTTAGGTTTCAGAAGATACCAATGTCAACCAGTGTGCCTCCTGTCTCAGGAGAATGAGATCTCATACATCTCCCAACATCTGAGCCTGACCCTATTAGGTTATGCCCCATCTCTCTTTCTTCTGCCTTTTCCTACTTGCTCTTGTCAGAGGCAGACTCTATGTATAGATATTTGAGGTTCAAGACAGTTTTCTTTTGGGACTCACCCAGGTAAGTTGAGTGGCTGGGTCTGGAGACTGCTCACCTGCAGGTTGTAGAAAGGAGATACTTATATCTATAACACCTGCATCAATTTTAAAAATACCTGTCCCCTGTGCTTGCTTTCTTTTTGATCAAATTAGAGTTTACAGCTGACGCTGGCCTGAGACTTCTGTAGGCTGTCCTTATTGGTCTGATAAGAGATATGATGCACATTCAGGGAAGTGCTCCAACTTTTTGCAAAATGTTTTTTGATATCCTAATTAAAGACTCATGGCATCCCAGAGGGGAGATTACACTCTATCACAGCCATCTATCAGGCATGATCAAGATACGGGTGGTATACACCCCACTCCCTTAACCCATAGGTAAAGAAATGGTCCTCAAATGGTCCTCACCTCCCTAGTATCCCCCTTCTCAATTATATCAACCCCGTCTCCCAGTCTTCATGTCTCATTCCATCTCTTATTTAAGCTCTTGGCCTCCTAGTATCAGCTATTGATTGATACACTGCCAATAACTTTTTTGAATGTTTGTTTGTGTCCCTCCTGGGTCACTCAAGACTACCATCTATGGCGTTTCCCACTGGACTTGCTCTTGTCTTGCTGCTCATTAACTGCCCTGAGGCAAATGTCACAACCAACCCTTATCTCTTCCACACCTCTCTCTTTGGTAACACAGACTGCTATAACTCATCAGGAACACTGTTGGCACACTGGATCTCTCTGATTGCATAATAGTTTAAACCTTAGCCACTTCCATCCAACACCTATGCCCACGCATTCACAATGCATTGATTCTTTGTGGCACACAAGTTAACCATCACAGGTTTTATAGCAGCACAGCATGACACATGAGTGGTTCAGGTCTTACCCCTGCTCAAGGTCTTCGGAACAACTGCTGCCACTGATAATGGAACAGGGGCACTATCTACTTCCCTGACTGTCTATTATCAGTTTTCTTCTCAGTTTATCCACTCTAATGGGAGGCTCAGATCATCCTCACCCTCCAAGGACAGATAGACTCACTGGTCACTGTAGTATTGCAAAATTGTTGAGGATTAGGTTTCCTAACAGTGGAGAAGGGTGGTCTTTGTATCTTACTCAGGAAGGAATGTTGCTTTAACACCAATCAACCAATCTATCAGGTATAGTAAAAGATAAGTCCTAAAACTTCAAGTGGATCTTCAAAAATAAAAAAAAGTTCAATGTCTATGGCCAGTCATTGACAATCCAATATGGAACTGGATACTACCCTTCTAAACCCACCTTTCTCCCTCTTCTTAATCCTAATTGTACCCTGCCTTATAAACTTCTTGTCTATATTCCTTCAACAGCAAATTCAATGAATTTCTAATCAGACTTTAAATCATTTGCTATTACAGGGTTATCAACCCTTGGCTATGGAACCAGAGGCCTGAGAATCCCAATTGCACTCTGATGGTGAAGACTAAGCTTGTCCCAAGGACTTTAACACCCCATTTAGCAAGATGTGGTCTAATGAAAATATTGCTTTCTTTCCCTATTCTGATTGTTTATTAATAAACAAAAAAGGAGAATGTAAAAAACCTGAGCCCGAAGTCCATCCATCCCTGATCTCAAAAGTCCACCAAACCCCATCCTGGAAAATTTCATCCTGGAAAATTCCTCTCAGCAAAGCCCTATGTAAGTCCTATCTTCTGTTCAGTTCCCTGTTGTTTCTTGCTTGAACAGTGGCCACCTACCTCCTGTGTCTTTCCCCAAAAAGTCCCTTGTGTGAGATTTGTTGTGTGTTGTGACTTTGTGGTATTCCTTCATTCCTGACTTCCAGGATACCTTCTCTCCCAGAGTTGTAACACTTTTATTAGGGAAACATCTCCCTTCAGAGTTGTAACATTTCAACTGGAACTACTCTCCCCTAAGAGCTGTAACACTTCAGCTGGTGATATTTCCCCACTCAGGGTTGTAACATTTCTGTTGGGGACACCTTTCCCATATCAGAACTGTCACACTTACAGTAGGGGTATTTGCTTTATGACCCGTGTGTAGCATTAAAGTTTATATATGAAATTTCTCTAAAATCATCATGTGTTAAAGACTTTGGTTAACAGATAATAGAGTTTCAAGGGAATCATTGTATCATGAGGTCTCCAACTTCATCATAAGTTTATTGCATTGAGTGACTCATAGATTGATGGCATTGTGGGGATAAGGTGCAAACTACAGGATAGGGCTTGGTTACTGAGAGTAGCTTGCTCCAGGAAAGTATTTGATCACATGCCATGTCTGTGACCCATCCAGGTCTGAGCTTCCTGATGCTCATGATGTGGTCAGATTCTCTAACATTTCCTTTCATCATGATGTTTCTGCTGCGCTCAGTATTTGAAACAAATGAGCTAACAACCACAGCCTGAACCCTGTGAAGCTAAGAAGAAAAAAGTTTTCTTCTTCTTTTTCATATATTTATGTAAGATGTTCACCATAAAACCCAAAATTGTCATATGAGGACATGAGAAGGTATTTATGCTGATCATTACTAGCAAAGGACTTGTCATCAGTTTACATAAAAATATTTGAAATGGGTTGGAGATGGCTCAGCAGTTAAGAGCCCATTCTGCTCTTGCAGAGGAGCTGAGTTCTCTTCCCAGCACTCATGTCAGGTTGCTCACAACCACCTGTTGAGGGAATCTGACAAATCTTCCTGCCTTGGTCACCTGTATTGATATGGATACTAATATAGACACACTCAATTTACATACTTCAAAACTAAATATAAAAACTTGCAAATCAATGCCGATCAGAAAGGTTAAAACTCATGGAGCTTTAAAAATCTTTATGAATAACTAGTAAATACAATCAGATACTCAGATACTTAATTTCCAAGGGAATTAAGTGAAACAAATTAAAACATAAGAACATACTGCTTCACACTCTGTAACATGGTTAGAGTTCAAAGAATGAAGACAGCATAGTCCTTTGTCACATCTGAATGACAGCATTTTTCATATATTTCTGGAGGGAAATAAAGCAACAGCACCACGATGGCAAATATTAGGAAAAGTTCATCTGTGTGTTCATCTTCAGTTTCCACATATGTTACTGTAGTGAAATATTTAGTAAAGCCTCTGTAATTGGCTTTATAGTAAAATGTCTTAGTATAAAACCTTTGATGCATCTAGCTTAATCATTAAAGGCCAAGAATTGTATTTAGACTTGCTTGAACCTTGGAGAATTGTTGATCAAAGACTGTTCATTGGAATGTATACACTTTTGATCATGGCAAGCCATTGTCCAAAGAACGGAGAATTGTGTAACAATTAGTTCTGGGACCTTCCAGAAACAGTTCTAGGAAGCGCTAGAACAGTAGCAAGTGTAACATAAACTTTGTTAGATGGAACTTTGACAAACCACACTTTGGTCTTTCTGTGAAAATTGAATAAAATTGCTTGGAGAGAGCTAGTCTGGGTCAGTCATCAGAAAGCTGTTCGTCCCAGTCCTTCAAGACTTTGCATCCTAGTGTGTTCCTCTCTCTCCTACAGCACCTGTGACCAACATCAATCACAACATGTTTTATCTAGATTATTTACTGAGGACATATAAAAGTTTTAGTAATATTACACATGCAATTCCAATATGAAATATTTTAACCATGGTTTTTCTGTCTATTTTTACAGTACCTAGCATCATAAATGAATACACAAGAAATATAATAACATTGATAAATCCCTAACATATACTGTGTGTGTGTGAAAATTACTTAAGAAATAAAGGAATACACACGAGCATTTGAGTGGATACATATGTTTACTCGTGTATCCTCCAGTATGTATACATGAGTGACAACAGCATATGGTAAGAATACTGTAATTTCTACTGTTCACACATCAATTAAAATTGATTACAGTGAAAGATACACACAATATGTTTGCTATTGAATTAATTCAAAGAAAAGACAAAGTAGTATTTAATGGTAGATACGGGAACAGTGGTTTCCCTGGGTCAAGGGAAGTGACTGTGAGAAACATGGAGTCATTCGGAGGAGTTGAAATAGTTGAGATATTTTCTATCTTGATTGGTTCTGAGAACATAGTTGCACTTATTTTCCAAATTCCATGTGTTACACACTTACTACCTGGTTAACTCTACTAAACTAGTAAAACTAAAAATACTAATTTTATAGCATTTGACGTTGTATATATAATTTCATAATATCAATATTTTGCAATTCATAATTACATTAAAATTTTTATATACTTATAATAAAGGGTAATTTTGCATGCATACTTTCTAGGACAAGCTGTAGTGAGTCTGGATTTGCCCCAGGATTGAATTAAAACTTGTGAGATGACTCTTTTGTTAACATACTTGTTGAATAAACACTTTGATAAGCTAGCATCCCAGTAAGGTTTAATTGTCAGCTTGACGCAGCCTAGAGTCCTCCGAGAGGAAAGCCTTGTAGAGGAATCATCTGGACCAGATTGGTCTGTGGGCATGCCTATCAGTGACTATCTGGATTATTAATGGATTCAGGGGACACAGCTCACTGAGGGGGCTACCAGACCTAGACAGATGGTCCTGGGCAATATAAGAAAGCTAGTTAAACATTAGCAGACAAGAGAACAGGCAGCAGTGAGCATTACTCTGTGGTTTCTGCATCACATTCCTGATTGAGTTCCCACCCTAACGTCTGTCACTGGTAGACTAGGATTCAAAGGGCAAAGCCGATAAACCCTCTTTCTCCATAAGATGATTCCAGTCAGAATGCTTTATCACAGCAACAGAAGGAAAATTAGAATATTAATAAGTACAGAGGGTGAGTTGTTGGTATGATGCACATAACCATGTTGCCTTCTATACACTTGGATTATTTCACTAGGAATTGATAATATGTTTCAGCACTGTGAGTTGGAAATTCTGATAAAGACTCAGAACTTGATAAGTTATTATAAGAAACTTGGATGAGCTATGAAGGCCTGGTTTGTGAGGTTTCAGAAAGGAGCAAGGACTTACTTGAGAATCAGACCAGAGGCCATTTGTGTGAAATTTTGAATTCATAATCTATGGTTGTTTTCAGTTGTGATTGCAGAATCAGCTATGATTAAAAATAGATCTGCATCATGGGGGTGAAACCTGTGTTTCTCTTGGACAGTGGGATTCTTGGTAGCTGGAACTGAAAAATCAGCTGTGATTAATAATAGTTCAGTATCATCTGGAGAACAGGAATGCATTTTCTTAGGGTCAGCCCACAGAAGCTGTAGTCCAAGAGAGTCAAGGTTCTCTCTTAATATGGTAGCAAAAATTGGCAGTGTATAATAGTCTCCCAAGTGATACTAGTTTTGAAGGTGTGAAAGATGCATGACAGAATGGGTCATGAATATAAATCAAGTAGTGGCACCATATGGCAGGCATGAGTCCCTTTGGAGATGCCAGGACTGGCCATTAGTAAAGGTGATTCTTATTTGTAGTGAAGATCCCAGAAAATTTGAGATTCTGGGACCATGGATGTCTGCCAAGGACAGTGCACATGTGGAGTAGAGCTAGCATGAGCCTATGGCACAGCTGTGTGTGCTCTATCTGGCAGGGCTGCAGAAGTGAGACTTCATAGCCTTTTAGAGATGGATGCCTAGAAAGTAAGGAAGCCCTAGTTACTGGATATTGAGCAAAAGGTGGATTTTGGGGTTGCTTTTCTGCTATTACTGTGTTATTTCACTCTGGAGTAAGAAGCATGAAATTTGTTTTTAACTTTGCAGGAGTCCACATTTAAAAGATTTTGGCATTTTAAAGGACCTTGGACTTTTAACATGCTTAAAATACTAGAGACTGTGGAACCCCCTGTTTTGTTTTTTCAAGACAGGGTTTCACTGTTGTAACTCCAGCTGTCCTGGAACTCATGTTGTAGAAGAGGCTGGGCTTGAACTCACAGAGATTCACCTGCCTCTGCCTCCTGAGTTCAGGGATTAAAGGCCTGTTCTACCACTGCCTGACTGTGGAACTCTTAACACCATCTGAGTTTCGTGAGGTGCTGTTAAGATGAAATCTCAGGATCAAGGAATTGAAAGAATATGTCTGAACATGAGGTGTTCATATGTCATATGTCAGTTGACCAGGGGTCAAATATTTAGCTAGAAAAGTATCATATTACCACAGCATAGGATCTCTTGAGAAGAGAAATCATGATTGAATGAGTATCATTATTCTGTTGGATTGAGCATGCCTGTGAGAGACTACCTTAATGAAAATGGGCAAGCTACTAATCTCTGTTCATCCATAGTTTCTGCCTTCTAATACCTGTTCTGACTTCCTTCAAAGATGAACTCTGATCTGGATGTTTAAACCACACAATTGCTTTCCTCCTCTAATTTTGTTTCGGTCAGACAGTTTTTTTCACAGGAACAGAAAAGAAACTAGAACAGCTTGGAAGAAAAGAATTCTGAGGAAGGTTCAAAGGCAGCCCAGCTTATCGGAGTTTCAGAGTGGAGCAAAGACTCTGCCAGGAACTGGGCTAGGGACCATGCCTGTAAAGTTTTGTTTAAGAATCTGGCATCATTCTGCTCTTGTCCTGAGAACTTCATTGAATTTGAATTCAAAGATAGTGTACTAATTTGTTTGATGGAGATGGGGCAAAGGTGTATAGGCAAGATTCAAATTATAGCAAGGAGATTGTAGGCATTAAAGAAGCAGTAACTGTTAGATTAGAATCATTAAAGAGAATCTGGTGCTCCGCATTGGGAAATTAGTGTTTCTTTTGGGGTAGCACAAAGAAGCTAATACACCTGATATCCAGGAAAGCCAGGCTACATCTCCAACAGGTGTCAGAACTTGGCATTGGCATCCACATAGTACTTGTTTTGAAGACATGATGTAATGCTGAAGAGGTCATAGAGGTCAGCAGAGGTAAGGACAGGAGTCACTGGGAAGAACCCTGAGCAAGTGCATGAAGTAGGGATGTGACATCATAGTTGCAATGGAGACTCCAGGATAGTAGAGCTGGCAAGACCACTGGACACAAGTCAAGGAGAGCTGCAGGCAGCCATGGAGCTGACCTAAACTGTTTATGTTTCACTATCCATATCTGCAGGAGTAGCAGGCTGGCTGTGGTGCATACCTTTAATTCCAGCCCTTGGAAGGAAGAGGCAGGTAGATTTCTGTGAGTTCAAGGCCAGCCTGGTATACAAAGTGAGTTTCAAGAAAGCTACTGTTACAACACAGAAACCCTGTCTCCAAAAAGAAACAAACAAAACCCCAAAAAGAAACCCAGATCTGCAGAAGAGAGGCTACCCAAGACAATGCTATGAACTCCTGGAAAAAACCTAAATCTGACAGAGGCTTACTAGAAGAGAAAAGAAGCTCAGTGAAACCATTGGAAGGTTGTCATGAAGAATTGTCCCCAGACAGGAAGGATCAAGGCAAAATCACAGGGAGACATGAAGCAGACATGTCCTGAAATGCTCAACAAGACATAGTGAAGGGGAACTCTGAGGACAGTCTACATTCACCTTCAAGCATGCATGGATGTTGATGTGTCTGGTTATAAAGCCGACCTCACCCTTCCAGCGCTGAAAATGGTGGACATAATTAGGATGAAGTTGATGATTCCAGTCTGATTAATGGAAATTTATCAGGCTTGTCTTAAGAATGTGTGTTTACTAAGTAATTTACAAAAGAAATATTTATAAAGTTCTGTGCATATCCTAAAGCCTTCAGATATTAAAAGTAACTGGTATTGTAGATATTTTTATTCAAATTTTAAAATATTTGAACAAATGTAAAAAAAAATTGGGGTTAAATATAACATTAATTTTACCAGTGTCAGGTTTCATGACTGACAAATTGCTGACATATCCTGAAGGGTCCTGAGCCTTCTGCTGAGGGCAGGGTGGTTTGTCCTGGCCCAAGAGCAGCAGCCCTACTGATGCTGCAGGCAGTGCCTGTTTGGCAAGCCCTGTATTATTCAACCTTCACATGAATAATTATATTTTCAAAAGATTTAAGGTTGGATGCCCAATGGAAAATGTTATATAAATGGCCCACAGAGATAAGGGTGAGGTTGCCTCTCTATGACACTTCTGTGTGATCAATGCAGCTCTCAGCTGCTGCAATAGACAGTTTCCTGCTTTCCAAAGTTTCCTCTCTCTTCACCTTCTTCCTCCTCAGGAGTGTCCTGCATGGCTCTCTGCAGAAGCAGCTTCAGAGTCCTACACTGGAACCTGCAATGCCTAATGGAGCCAACAAGGAAGTAAATGATGGGATTGGCACTGCTGTTAACACAGGAGAGGAGTAATGTTATTTCATGTTCACTGCAAGGAAAAACTCTAGGGTACGGTGCCAACCAAAAAAAAAAGGAAAAAGAATATTCCAAACGGCAAGCCAAAGAGCAGGAATACCAGCACTGTGAGGGCAATTGTCACATACAGCCTGGCCACAGGCATTTGTCGTGAGCTACAGAAGATCCTGACCAACAGGGCCAGGCTGGAACCTGAGAGAACCACAAATAAAGCAATTAACCAAGCAAAAGTTATGCTGTCTAGTGTAACACACCAACTAAATCCAAGATCACTAAAGTAGCCACATGCCTTCCCATTCAGGAAACTCCATAGCAGAGACAAGGTCCAGAGCAGGGCACACATGACAGCTGATGTATGCCTAGGGCATTGACAGCAGTACCAGATAGGCCACACAACAGACAGGCAGCACTCTGCACTAATGGCAGTGAGCATGCTCAGACCTGCAAGGTAGGCAAAATTGAACAAAACAAGAATATAGTCAGGGACGCTGATTACAATCTCGTGAAAGTAATAAAGTATTCTCTGCATGGAAAACAGAGTATGAAAGCAGAGGCAGAGGAAATCAGCACTGGCCAGGTTGAGGATGTAGACGGTGAAGGCATTCCTTTGCATGCAGAAGCCCAGGAGCCACAGCACTGTTACATTTCCTGCCAGTCCAACCAGGGCAATGATGACAGTAAGAATAATCAGAGTTTGGTACATGGTGTCACAGTAGAAATCTTGAATGTGGTCACTTCCATTCACTGCTGTATTGTTAGTTGTCCAGTCCTGGGTGCTTGAACTCATGCTTAGGAATTCTCCAGTAGTGTTCCTGAAACAAACAAACAAACAAACAGGAAACCAGAGATGAGCATCCACTCCCTGATTTTCAGGCACAAGTTCTTCATTCAGGACATCATATGGAACGTCAATCATAGTGGAATATGACCTGAGCAAGAAAATCAAGCTCAATGTTATCAAGGCAGCACTAATATGACCTCTCAGTTCTTCACGATTGTTTGCTCAGCTTCAACAAGCAACAGTAGAAAGCCAGATAGAAGAAAACAAGCTACAGCTTCTATGGTGACTGTTTTTTTTTGTCTTTGCATTTTAGTTCACAGAGAATAGTTCTACCCCCAATTACACAGACGGTTCTTGTGGTCATGTTCTTGGACTATAAACCTATTTGGAGAAGCTCATCTAGAATTGTCTCCCTACCACAGCATGTGAACTCTTCATGTTTTAAAATCATATTGAATGGTTTGTTATATTTGAGATTTCTGACCCAAAATTGTGTTGTTCACATCCCAAGAATAATAAACTAAGCATGTGTAAACTCAGCCTCTCAAAAAGGAAAGAATAAAAAAGGAACAGTACACAAAGAAAGGTAAGAAATAATTAAAATCATGACACCCTAGGAAAGAAGAAAATTTACAAAGACAGTAGCAAAATGGGAATAAGAAAGAATCAAATATTTGACACTCAAAAACTGAGTAAACTTCCAAGATAAATATATGAGAAATTGCAGAATCTGTACTCAAATAAGCCATGAATTTCTCAAAATCATAGGAGTTAGTATGTGTCTCCAAATAGTACCCTTAAATATAAATGTCTTAAGTCATCACTTAAAAGATACAGAATGCTCAACTCTATGACAAAATAGTCAATTATTGGTTATGGCAAGAAACTCATTTCACTGACAAAGATTTGCCCAAAATGACATGAAGTTATAGAAAATAATATTCTAAATAAATGGATGATAGAAAAATTCTAATATACAAGTGCACAGTACTTCATCCAACAACTGTGGTGCACATTTCCTTCTCAAAAACTCACAGTTTTCTCTAAAATATCATCGCCCATATAGATTGAATGATAATGAACTCCATAGGCATCCATGTTTGAATATTTGGTCCCTTTTTGGTGCAATGGTTTGCAAAGAATTAGGAGGAGTGGCCTTGTTGGAAATGGGTCACTGGAGGCAGGCTTTGAAGTTTCAAAAACTCAAGTCATTTCCAGAATAACTCTCTCTCTTTCCCCTCCCCTCTCTCTGTCTCACTTACAAATCAAGATATGAACTCTCAGCTGTTCGGGCCACCTCCATCACGGACTCTGACCCTCTGAAACCATAAACTAAATTAAATATTTTTACAATAAGTTGCCTTTGTCTTAGTGTTCTGTAAAGGCAAAAGAAAGCAAAATTAAAAAACCTAATATTAGGAGTCTTAACAAATGTAAAACAAACTGAAACATTTTATACCTCGTGAGTTCACAATGGAATACAAGGAAAAATGAACAAAAAGTAAACAACAAAGACATACAAAAACATGAAGATTGTACAACCAGTGAATCCTTTTAAAATTATACAAACGAAGAAAGACTGAGAGGTAGAAGATGGAGAGCAATGAGAGAGGGTAATTGGCAGAAAATAAGAGCACAAGGAATTGTTTACATATATGAAACTGATACAATTAAATAACAACAGGGTAATTATAATTAGATAGGTGAATATTCACAGTGATCAAGATGATGTCATTCAAAACCCAACGATGGTTCAACACACACACACACACACACACACACACACACACACACACCACAAACATAATGCAGTACATAATTAAGTCAACCATTTACACTCTCCAGTTTTTAAGATTTTATTTTTAGTTAACTGTTTGTGTCTATATGCATGCACCGGTGCGTGTGGCTGCCTGCAGAACACAGAATTAGTGGAGTTGGTTTTATATGTGGCTGAAAGCTGCCTCACATTGGTTCTGGGCACCAAAGTCCAAGGGTTTGTAAACTCAAAAGCTGCAAGTGTTTCTAATCATTTAGCAATCTCTCCAATCCCATCTACTTTTTGTTTTTGAAAAGAATAAAGTGCAATATACACCTCGGATGTAAGAGAAAATGACTAGGGAGGGCAGTGGGGATTCACAGAACTTCAGAAATAAGTTTATATCTTGATTGGGTTTGATATTAGTCAGTGATATTTGTTTAAGTCAAGTTGTTGAACTATATTTTAGGTTTGAATATTGCAGTATTTAAGACAGATATAGATTTCTATAGAAATGTAATTGAAATACATGTAAATCATGTAATAAATATTTTGAGTTCCTGAAAATGATGCAAATGTGACAAAAGTTTGATTACAACAGCAAAGAGTCTTGTTAACATCATTCAAATTTGTCACAAGTCACTAAACCATCCACAGATAATAGGATGAAGTAAAGGGGATGAAGAGGAAAGACATCTCCTTGGGATGTTAAGCAAGGCTGTGAAAGGGAGCCATGGGAAAACCAACTACTCATACTTTGAGTGTGGTCAGATGTTGGACTTTTAAACAGACATTTAAAATGATATAAGATATTGGAAGTTTTAAAGGCCTTCTAAAGTTGGATTCTGTTTTTATATTATGATTTTGTTAGGATATTTTGAAGACAAGGAAGAACAGGGTATGTTTTAAAAGTGATATGCCTGTGTGTCAAATTGACAAGGAATGGAACATCCTATTTAGCTTCAATTGTCACATTGATACAGCCTAGAGTGGGCTCGAAGGACAAATCTCTATTTGGGAATTACCCTAGATTATATTGGGTTGTGAGCATTTTGGGGAACAGCCCAGCTCACTAAAACTGGAAGACTTCCTAAGCTGAAGGTTCTGAGCTGTATAAGAGAGCTAGCTAAGCATGAGCTGCGATCAATCCAAAGAGTGAGTCAGTAAGCAGTGTGAGCAGTAAGCAGAGTCACTGCCTAGAACCTGCAATGCCATTAGGAGACAATAAATGATTGGTTTGACACAGCTGTTAGCAGAAGGTAATAACTTCATAAACATTGCAAGGTGAAATGCTATAAACATCCACAATCCAATCTAAAGGAGCCAGTTGCTCCCATAGGACAAGCCAAGAGCAGGAAGAACTGAGAGTCCTGGTCACAGGAATCCTGTGTGAATCACAGGAGACCCTTACCTCCAGGGATAATTTGGACCATTAAAGGGCTACAAATAAAGCAATTAACCTTCCAAAATGTGAAATCTAGTTTCGCACAACAACCATGACCAAAAACATTGAAGAAGACACTATGTGTCCCCTTTCCAAGAGGCTCAACCACAAGGACAAGGTGCACAGCAGGGCACACATGGCAGTTGCTGTGTGTCTCAGTCTTTGACAGTGGTGCCATATGGACACAGTGCAGGCAGGCAGTGGTCACCGATAATGGCACCAAGCATGCTCAGATCTGCAAGGTAAGCAACGGTGAACAGGACAGAGAAAAAGTTAGAAATAAAAATGGAGCAGAACATGATGATGATGACCTGCAGGGAATGTGCAGTCTGAAAGCAGAAGAAGAGGAAGTTGGCCCAAGCCAGGTTGAGGATGTTCACAGGGAAGACATTCCTGTGCATGTGGAAGCCCAGAAGCCACAGCACTGTGGCATTTCCTGCTAGGCCATCCAAAGGCTCTGATAATGATACGAAAATTCAGAGTAATTTTTATGGTGGCAGAGGATGAGGTTAGAATGTGGTCACTTCCATTCACTGCTGTGATGTCAGTCCTCCCAGATGGGACAGGTGGACCCATGCTTTAGAACACTCTACTAGTGTTTCTGAAAAGAAAATCAAGGCATGAGCATATATTTGATTAGATGCTTAGACCACACTGATATTTTGGGGTGATTGATGCCCGGTTTATAAGCAGGAAAAACGGAATTGTATAAATTAAGCATTTTTTCAAACCCTGAATGTCCTAGAAGTTTTTAAAAATCCAGTTTATACTGACTCAGACTATCTGCAAACCATGTCCTTTATTGTAGTAGAGGCTCCAGTATACCCACACAGCATCATAGATTCATGAGAAAGAGACAGGACAGTGAACCCAAGTGTCTTTCTGTCATGAGGCTGTGGTTTATTCTCAGGTATGGGTGTATGGAGCTCCAGTATGACCACTGGCTTCCCTGAGTCACTGCGAGGGAGCTATCAACTGGGAAGAGAGTGGAAATCCTGAACGAGGATTATATTCCTTACTTTTCTGCTGTTGTGATAAAATGCCATGACCTAGACAACTCAGGGATGAAAGAGTGTATGTGGTTTACGGTCCCAGAGGGCAGAGTCCAGTGAAGGATGGAGGCATGGCAGCAGGCAGCAGGCATGGAGACAGGGACAGAGAGCTGACCACTCCACATCCACACATGCAGTCATGGAGGAGAGTGAGCAAGGACAAGGCAGGGAAGGAGGCTTTACTCTCAGAGCTGCCTTCCTCCAGCAAAGAGATATCCTTCCTCCAGCAACCAGGCCACCTAACCCTCCCAACAGTACCATCAACTGGGAGCAGGGGTTCAGTCAGAGCCAATGAGAAACATTCAAATTCAAACTAGTGCAAGGGTCATGAGAATGGCACTTCTTATTAAGACTAGCATGAGAACAACCCAGCCTAATTGTCTAGAAGTTCTGGGTTCTTTCCAAATTTAGTGCATCAGAAAGCAAATGGGCCTCCAAGAACACCAAGGCTTTTTGGGTTTTTATTACTCATGTCACAAACATCCCCCTCTCTATGGGAGTACAGTGAACAGTTAATAGATTATTACCTAACCGATGAATAAGTAAATCAGAAGTCTAATGGCAGTTGAAATTTTAGAATAAATGTTGAACACACATTTAAAATATACTTAGTATTAGAAAAATTTAATATTAGAAGAATATGCCATTATTCATTATTCATTCAGTGGAGACAAAATTACTTATCCCAGCAGATAGGGCTTATACTTCTGTTTCCTATATGTCAATGGTCAATAAACATATGGTCTTAATAACCACTTGGAAAAGTTTGAGTCCAGAATTAGGGATAGGGCTCTGTGTTGAGTTGAATTATGAACACTTTTCAGGAATAAAACACACATTTGGGATAAGGGTGTTTCTTTCAATGGGACTCCATAAAGGCTCCTATTTCACAGAAATATCTACAGAGGAATAGAACGTTGTATTCTATGAGCTATGTAATATAATCTCACATGTCACATCACACAGCTTATTTCATATAGAATGTGTTTTACACATTTAGTAATTTAAGTAAGAGAATTATCCGAAAAGAGATATTCTTAAATTTTCATTGATAAAGTGCTTTGAGTGAGAGACAGCAGATGTGCACACAGAAGTCATTTGGAAATAAGTATCACTCCACAAGAAGGTGAAATGAAAATTGTGTTCTAATCACTTTTCTATTGTTGAGATCAAGCATTGATCAAAAGTATCTTGTCAATGAAGGGGTTTATTTTCATTACACTTCCAGGTCAAATCCATCACAGAGAGAAACCAGAGCAGAAACTATGGAAGAACAACTTGCTGGCTCATTTTCTGGCTCTCTCATAGGCTCCTGTTTATCTTGCATTCTTATATACTCTAGGGTCACTTGCTCAAGAAATGGTGTCACCTATAGTGGTCTAGGCCCTCCTATTTTAATTAATAATCAAGATAATGTCCTACAGATATGGCCACATGCCAATCTGTACTAAAACCTTTATCAATTGCTGATCTCCTGTTACATGACTGTAGTTTAAATGAAGTTGACAATTAGAGCTAACTAGAACTATTTGGTTGTATGATAAATTCATTTTTATTTTTTAACTTGTCATCTGAAGTCAGCACTATTATCATTCCCATGAAGAGCTGCAGCAACAGAGGTGGAAAAACATTGACAGTTCATATACTAACAAATAGGTAAACACACACACATACACAAAATGGAAAGGTTGTAGAGCCAATAAATCTAGATTTCTGGGTGTATATGAGGTTGAAACAGTACAATTGCAAGGCTTCAGGTTTGGGTGGGTGACATAGAAAGGCATGGAAACACAGGAAAGTGCAACAACTAATGGATGCACAGACCAGTTGAACTCTACCAACACTGAACTCTAGACTTGTAAAAGAATCCTTACTAATTGCTCAGCAACACCAGGAAGTACTATTCCTTCCCAATTTCTTACCCCATGTAGCCATGTTGCTCTCCTCCATCCCAAAACAACTTCCAGGCAGTCCCAGAACTTTAATTCCCAGAACTGGATTTACTGATCCCTACTCCATTGACACTCCTACACATACATACATCATCGGGACATCCCTCCTCTAACTATCATCTAGGCTCTGTTCCTCTCCACTCCATAGGCAATCTGCCTCCTCTGCAATCTTATTTTCCCTGAACCACTAGATAGGCATCTCACTGTAGCATCCCATAGTTCTCGTATTTTCTCTGGTGTCTCACTCCAAGTAGCCAGACTGAATGGCATGACTCCTCTAAGATCTCACATCTCTACCTTCAACTAGACTTGCTCCTTCTAAGATTATAAGCAGCTCAGTCCACCTGGACCTTCTTGCCTATTGCTCATAGTAGGTCCTGATTCTAAGTCACATAGATTTCCTGACTACACAACCAGCTTCTCAAGAAGCTAGCCCCTTAATTTCAAGTTGACCAGAGATTACTCAAAGGAGAGCAACTCAAAGCACTTCCAGACTTGGAGAAGCACACCAGAATGCCACAGAAGACAAGACAGTCAAGGGTTATGCTGACATTTTGATAGTATCTACCTGCTTTCACAATAATGGTCTCTCAAAGAAGACCAGAATAGAGCCCACAGCTCTCAATACAAGTTCTGTAAGTTAAAAGCAAGTCTCAACACTCTCACAGATTAATACTCTCCTGAACATTGTATACACATACATGGAAAGTGATTTGAGCAGAAGGAAAGAAAGAAGAAAGAAAAAGAGAGAGAGAGAGAGAGAGAGAGAGAGAGAGAGAGAGAGAGAGAGAGAGAGAGAGAGAGAGAGAGAGAGAAAAAAGAAAAAAGAAAAAGAAGGAAGAAGAGAAAGACATAACTAACAAATCATTTTGAACATGCAATTCCTAGCACAGAAAAAAAGTAACAAAAGCCAGGACAACATAATTTCCCTCCCCAATTACTAATTTCATGGTAGTGTTCCCCAATAAGAAGTACCTGGAAAGTCTGCCAACCAAAGGATTCAAAAAATGATCTTAAATGTACAACTGAAAATGGATATGACTGTGCTCAAAAACCTGAAATGACTCTGGAAATGCAGAACTCAAACTGACAAAGAAAAACTCAGTGGAAATACTTAACAACAGAATGGATCCTGCCAAAAACAGATACTTCAGACTAGAAGACAAAGTTGAGGAAATGGTTCACTTAGTAAAGATATATATATATGTACACACACATATATAAAAGTTTGGGATACCATGAAATACCTAACTTTCAAATTAGGGTACAAGGATAAAGAATACCTCATTGAAAGAGTGTGCAGCACTAAATAAGATATGTGTACCACACTTTCTCTTCTGCAAGGATTAAGGTCATCGCTTATGAGAGGGAAGAAAGGCTGCCAGAGCCAGAGGTAGCTGATGTCTACAGAAAAGTATTTGGCAGATATGAAAGTGCCGTGCCACATGTGAGCTCACAGTGTACTCACAGCTATACACATAAGACCTGCACAAGGTCAAGCCAGCTAAACGTCCAGCATGGATGAGTGGAGGGATCATGGAGTCCCACCTCTAGCTGAGGAGCTATTGGCAACAGATGGCTCCTGAGGCAGGAAGAATCACTTTTCTTTGGGGGTTTAAATCCAGAAAGGCATTTCATGCTATATTAGATGGTCTCACACCTATACACACACAGTGTCCGCATAAGTGGACTCAATGGTTTTCTTTCATAAGAGCTCATGAAGATGGGAAAGGGAAGAGGTAGCATAGGAGAGGAATTTGAAGAGAGGAAACCTGTAAACCTTAGCCTTCAAATCTCCCATAGTCAAGTCTAACAGCTCACAAAACTGACAACAGGTACTTTTCCAGTCTCCTTTTTAGGGAGGACACCCAAGGACCCTTGCATTCTCTTCCTAAAGGTGAAGAACAGGATCCTGATGTAAGAAAGGCAAATAACCACTTTGAGAATAAGTTCTCAAAATATCTTATCTTTCCCACATTTTTCTTGATGGAAGTCATAAGCTGGTCTGTGACAAAGGGAAGAAACTCCCGAGTCAGTTGTTATTAGCAAGGATGTCTCTGTCACAGAATGGTGTCTACTGGAGGTGAAGCCTGGGACTTGAGGAAGCCTTATCACAAGGGTGTAGAGGCATGTGGTTTCCTGTATGCAGTACTGTTGGAAAATGCTTGTCACTCCTTTGAGCCATGTTCTTCATGAGTGATTCTCAACATTTGGTCTGATAAGTACTGTCTTTTTTCCTCTCCCTAAACCAACCCTATAGTTCCTCTTCACGATAGGGGTTGTTTCTAAACTACTTACAGCCAGATGACTACCAATGTTAAGCACAATAAGCTAGTGTTGGGAATTTGTGCAACTAAAACCCACACTGTCCTCTTGTTACTCAAATAAAAAAGGTACTAATGGAACTGGACCGCATGTATTCATTATAACACCAGTAATAAAGAATAGCTTTTATCCCAGTGGCACAGATAAATATTAAATAAAACACCTTGATTTCTATTCTTGAGATTTGAAAACTGGTTCCTGTTTTTCATCTAACTTCTTTACATGTTGTAATCCTGTGTTTGAATTGTAAAGTTACATTTTAATTCCATTTCTATTATCAAAAAGATAAAATGATGGCCCATAAAAGATGAAACAAGTTCAAGATATAGTATGTATTATAGAAACATCAGAAATATTTTTAAATATCTGTAATTAAAATGCTAAATATTCTCATAGTATATATGAAATAACAGATAGAAATAACTGCATAGAGTGGAGGCTTGAAGAGGAAATACTAGGATTAAAACAGTCTAGCAAACACAAAAGACACCACTGAAGAGTGTAAAACTGAGTACATACTTGGAAAAGACAAAGCACACACTTGAAACTACAGGTTCTCTAGTGGAATACAATGGAAAACTTCCAAATGGAAATCAAAGAGAAAACCTACGTAGAAACATGGACATATGGATGTTATTCAATTATAAGAGCCATAAACACACACAATTAGAGCAACAGACCAAGGTGAAAAAAAGCAACAGAAGAAACATTTGAAGTAAAATTGATTGAGAATTTTCCAAAATTATTACCAGAAACTAAACATATAATTAACAGAAAATGAAGTGCTTAATATGCATAGACACTAAAGTACAAAATGCTAAAGATGATAATGGTAAAGAAGAAATTCCAAGAGAAGTATTTTAAAAATCAAAATAACCAAGGCACTGTAGTAAATCTAATCACTTAAGAAGGCAACTAAAAAAAGAAAGAAGGAAAAGGAAGAGAGATAGACATACAGACACACAGAGACAGAAAGACACAGAGAGACAGAGACAGAGAGAGACAGAAAGACATACAAAGGGACAGAGAAAGACAGAGACAGGCAAACAGAGAAAGAGACAGAAACAGAGAGAGATGGAGACAGAGAGAAGTGTGTTAAATTTGGTGAGTTAGAACGAAAGCAGTCCTAAAAGGGAAATTTAGAGCATAGAATGCAGTGGGTGAGAAAGATCTAAAATCAAGAAAATTTATAACAGAAAAGAAAAAGAAAGATAAATTTAAGTTTAAAAAAAGTTTAAAATTAGTTGAAGACAGTTGCTAGCAATGAAATTGAAAACAGGGAAATAGTATAAAAAACAGGAAGCCAAAAACACTTTCTTTAAAAAGATGAACAGAATAGATAAGCCTCTTATCAAGCTAAGCAGAAACAAAAGAGGAAAAACAGCATATATTTAGGGTAGGTGACTCAGGCAAATCTATCTGGAACTGATCTAGATACTCCCTCCCAACTGACTACTGTGCAACGCAGGTCATGGGCGAGAAAAGTCATCAACTATTTTTTCCAGGCGTATACTGTATGTGCCACAATTCCAACATGCATGCAAGATGTGCACATAACTGTTATGGGAGTAATTGTCTCCTTTCTAATTTCTTTCAGGCTCACTCAACAAAAGTGTACACACATTTGATATTGTAAACTTGGTCAAAAACTTACATTTAGAGAAGTCATGGGCTTTTGAGAAGAATATACTATGAATGTCTGCTCAAAAGACATGTCGTCAAACTACCTCTGAGACACGGATGTTTGTATTCATAGACTAGTGCTGCACTCAGCCTGGGTCAGAGAAATATCTTTTGTGCAGAGGACAGCAGTTAAGGCAGAAGCCATCAGTGTTCAAAATGTTGAGAGCAAATGACAGTCAATGTTCAACCCTAAATGAGACAAATAAATCACCCCATCCAAGGCTTAGGAGTAGATCAGACATGGACATGGAAATGAATAAGAGACTACACAGGGCATTTCACACTAATTGGAGTGTTTAAAATTGAAGACTCAGCTTATCCCAAGTGTTGGAAGCATGTGCAGCAACTGGAGCTCTTATGGTTTGTTGGAGGTCATGTGAGTAAGTACAACCTCTGTAGGAAATAGTTAACCAGTTTCTTATATAATGAGGCATGCCTTGTAATCCATCTTATCCAAGAAAATGAAAGCACATGTCCACAAAATCCCTGCAATAAAAATGTTTAGAATAGGCAATCAATATGAAGTGGTTAACTGTGCTGAAGCAATAGAGCTTCCTAATGCTGACGGAAAGAATACAATTAAATGAATCAACTGAAAATGGGGAGGTGCTGAGCGTAAGATGCTAGGATTCAAATGCATACATTATGTTTCTAAATATATAAGGAGACGATCCAGACAAAGTTGATGGCTGATAAAGGAAAAAGAAGCAGTGTTTTTCTTTGGCAGCAGAAATAGTAAGGAGGGGGGCAC
Source organism: Cricetomys ansorgei (assembly GCA_026225945.1). Taxonomy (NCBI): domain Eukaryota; kingdom Metazoa; phylum Chordata; class Mammalia; order Rodentia; family Nesomyidae; genus Cricetomys; species Cricetomys ansorgei. The sequence continues at coordinate 89,520 of JAMJFZ010001424.1, forward strand.
AGAGTGACTTTAAGAGATTAAATTTTATATTTTGATTATTTTGAGCCATGTCGGTGTGCCTTTCACTAACCACAGCAAAATTGTATCCTACTCATCTTGTACACATCTCACTCTCTTAATTATTTTAGCCTTAAAATAATTGGCAAAAATGAAGAGATGCAACATTTAAACTAATGTTCTAACTTTCATGATAAATCCCATTGGAAATCTCCCATGAGGTATTAGAGCAGCCACAGAAAGGAAAATCTCCAATGGAAAAAAGAGAGGAAAGGGAAAGAATGGATCTGGTTGTCTACTGGAGGACTTGAGAAATGCAAACCACAAGGAAATAGCCTGCCTCAATCCTTACATGGTGTTGTCTTATTTGGGTTTCAGATCAAGTACATGCCTGCAAAACCTAGTGATGAAATATATATATATTTACACACACACACACATACATTCTGCATGTTGAAATTCTGAGATGAATAGAAAAGTGTGCCACAGATGCACAGTGGCATGATGGTTACAGGATAACTAACTGCATTTGACTGGTTTGTTGCCTTCTCTGTAGAAAGAAATTTCATATCTGATACCAATGCTATTCAGAAGTCTGTGTCTGTTACACCATAGGCCCTAGAGAGGAAACTGCTACTGTTATTTTGATAAGTGGTCATGCTGTCAAAATGCTAATTGTTTATGTTTATGTTCATAGCTCTGGGCTGTTCTCAGTCTTGCTCAGAGAATCTTTTTTGGAAATGGCCAGTGGCCAGATGCTTAAATAGATAGTAAAGAATAAAAGACTGAGTGCTTCATCCTCTACCTGTAACCTATCTTACCGTGTTACATTAAGACAGAGGGAGCATGGGGAAAAGGAGGTGGAAAGAACGCAAGAGTTAGAGAATGGGCAGAGTGATGTGAAATACTGTCTTCTTGGGACGACACAGCTTTTATAAGCAGCAGGAAGCTGCTTGTAAGAATTAATCTTGAGCAGGTGTGGTAAAAAACAAAAAGACAATCTCCAAGATGTAAGCCTGAATGACTTAGGCAGAGGAGACAGCCTCTGAGATGGACTGAATCCTGACCACATGTTCTTCATGTAATTTACTGAGGAAAGGCACCACTCACAGATGCAAAGATCTTATTTACATTAATGAACAGAACCCTGCAGTCCAGATCCCCAAATGTCAACCTTGATAATACTAGGCAAATGTCAAGGTTGAGAGACATGGAGGTTCAAATATCTTTTTGTTGGACCCTGAGGGAAGAACTATAGTAATAGTTTTCATTATCAATAAAAGAAATGGATGCCTTCAACATGAAGGTTGGTTGTAGAGGGCAAGATAATCTAAATATCAGTTGCTGTATCCTCAAACTAAAGTTCTTTCTGTATTCCAGAAAGCCACAGATTTTCCACATTCAGCTCACAGAGAATGGAAGGTGACCTTTCCTCCAGCACCTAATGCCTCCAGACATAGCAGATGTTTTAAAGTTCATTTCAATGCACAGATAGTGCATGTAGATTTATAATATCTGAGCATAAGATCAAATAATCCACTACATTTGGCCTTTTAAGCTATTATCCATTGTGCTGTGAGAATAGTTTTGTCTCTGTAACAGTTTAATACAGTAAAACTCTCACAATAAAAACAATTATGAACGAAGGGAATTTATCGAAATGATGTATAGGGTCAAATGAAGCCAGAATATCTGCCAACCTCTTCACAATGTTCATTTCAGTAACATTTTATCTTTATCCAAGTCTATCTTTTCATGAAAAGAAGTTGAGGCTTCGCACCATGAAGTGATCCCCCAGAGAGGCTATTGGTGAAGTGTAGCCCAGTTGCAGCAAGAGACTCAAGCGGTTTTTGAAATGTTAATACCATGGGACAAACATCAGGAAATACTGTGTTCCTAGGCCTAATGGCACAAGGTAATGATAAAATTGATCAGCCACTAATCAGAAATGTGTTAGAAGACAGCCTCAGTGGCAATTGAAGGCAATTGAACACAAGCCTTCTGTGTACTCTCTTCTAGAAGACTGGTAATTCTCCGATGATGAAGCTTTCTGTGTAAAGAGCTTATGAAGCTGAAAAGTTGTAGCATTTGAAATGTGAATTGTGATGGCTCTGCAGATTTCAACCAGACCAGAGGGACAAGCTCATTGGGTTGCACACTTCTCTGTTTTGAAAGTTTACCTATATTTTTCTCTTTTAATCTTCCCAAGAGCCTGTGAGGTAAGAATGACTGACTTGTGACATTTTCAGAGGATTGAATGGAGCACAAAATGATGAGTGATTGCAATTGGCTCTCACAGTGTGGATTTAAACATGTAAAAATCAGCCTCAGGACTACTACAATGTATGTGTGAGTGTGCATGCATATGAGTGTGTGTGTGTGTGTGTGTGTGTGTGTGTATGAATGTGTGCAAGCCTCTGAACGTATGTGTTTTTGTGTGTAGCTGTAGATGTGGATGTTGCTTTACAAATACATATTTGTGTGCATTAGCTAACCTTTATGCCAAACATCTTCAGCATCTCTCTCACCATGCAAGGCTCACTGATCCAGCTCAATGGCAGGGAAACAGCGGACCACTAGGATCTTGTCTCTGTGTCCCCAGCTCTGGGGCTATGGGCATCTCTCCAGTGTTGCTTCAATGCCCCTCCATAGATCCCGAATGTTAGAACACAGGATCTCAAACTTACAACACACAGTTTTCAAGCTGAGTTATTTCCCCAGCCTCAGACCAACACTTTTACAAACCCTTTAGGAAAGCAATTATTATGTGCAATTGAAGTGAGTCAGGCAATGAAAGAAAAATGGTCTAATGATAAAAAAAACTTGACAAAGTAGGAGTCAAAGCTTCATGTGCTATAAAACTTTATTCCCACCCTCCTGTTCCTGTCACCCCAAGAGAATGGCTTCATTGAACTATAACGATGGAATCCATCTCCTGTTTCTGGTGAGCTGAGCCCATGGATGACTCCACTAGGACCCTGGAGGGCAGGAAGAGAGGGCCTTCAGCTTTCATCTCTAAGTAGGTCATCTGGAGAGACTGTATTGGAAACACCTCTGCACCTGCCTGGTTATTCAGCAGCAGCGCTAAGGGGCAGCTATGGCTGTGCTCCCTCTAGTGGCAGCTCTTGTTCTTGCCACTAAAAGCCTGAAAGTAAAGTTCTGCTTTAGTGTGATACTCCATGAAAATTCACCACACATTTCCATTTTCCCTTAACTCTCATCTTTATGAATTATCCCATCCTGAGGTGATTCTTCACTATCTCCACTGTGAATCAATTTTTTTCCTTGGGGGATTGTCCCATATATCAAAAAAAGAAAGATTTGAGGAATCAAGACAAATAACCTGTTTCACAAGGCCTAGCACCGAGAAGCAATACATACACAACGTCTTCATACTTAAATCATCTTAAGAGGGTATTTTTTCTAGGACAGAAAAATTTAAATGCTTTGGGGAAATGCGACTGTGTTTGATAGAAGGGAGAACGTTTCACCAGGAAGCTTCTGTCTCCTGCCTTCCTCTGTAGGAAGCAGCAGACCCCTGCATGTCACACTCTATGGTAAAATCACAAGGATGTTAGCTCAGAGAAAACAGCATACCAAGAACTCCCTGAGGGTCAACGCAGTATTTCCTTACCTTTCTTCCATTTCACAGTCCAGAGATGGGGAGCTGTCCACTGCTGAAGGAGAGAGAGACTTTCTTCGAGCGAGTGACTAACTCCACAGTTCACGTCTTTGTTCTGTAATTCAGCAGATGCTTCTAGGAGGTGAGAAAGAGTCTGTGACCAAGTGTGACTAAGTGAGGTTTATAAACCCTCTGAAATGACCCGTAACTTCCTGTGAATGTTCTAGAACAAGTCACAGACCAGAAACACTTCAATGCAGGTCCTCACTAAAATGTTTCTTGGCATCTGCCTTGTTCCACTCACACATCACCCTCTTCCATTTCCTCACATTTGGTCCACACCTCTTTAAGTAATTACTGTTCTCTGCTTGCAAACTCCCATCACAGGTGCAACATCAAGCATAGGAGCTTGCATTTGTTAGTTAATGCCTAAAGAATAAATGTATCATTGAGTCACTTCACACCCTGCATGGTCACACTCAAGTCATCACAACAGAATACTTCCCTCTGTATAGCTTTTCCTAAAATTATACAAACACACAATCAATTGAGTGGATGCTCTGAATTCCATTCTCCAGATATCACCACTTCCTAATCTCACCATCTAATTACCTTATCATTAGTATTTCTGAGTACAAACTGGTTTGTGTTGTTGATTTGTCCTTCTGAAATGGACCTACAGAATTTCCTGAGGAAATGCAGAATTCCACACACTGAACACACACTTCTTCTCTTGCCGCCATAAAATTTGTTCTTTTTTATGTTCCCATGATATACATGCTCACATATTCAATCCAGTTTTCTATGACTTCTCATGTTGCTTTTCATGCTACAGTCACTTTCTGTGATCTATGGTTTAAAATGTGATTTCACTGGAAATGTCAAGGGCTTCACCTTTAGTGAGTGTGTCAGAATTGCCATGATCTGAACTTATTTGAATTCTTTCTTCCCTGTGGTTCAGTTGGTTTGCGCTTGCTCATCAGGGTGCTAGTTTGGAAAATGTTGAGTGAGTTTTGATGGCGAAAGCTTAAGAAATGATCCTCATGCCAGGTGGTAGTGGCACATGCCTGTAATCGCAGCAGTTGTGAGGTATAGAGCCTAATCTCTGTGCCTTCAAGGACAGCCTGGTCTACAGAGTGAGTTCCAGGACATCCAGAGTTACAACGTAGAAACTGTGTATTGAAACAAAACAAAACAAAATAAAAAAGAAGAAAGACAGGAAGGAAAGAAGGAAGGAAGGAAGGAACGAAGGATGTTCAGAATATTGGGCTGTGATTTTAGATGACAGGTTGGAGAGGTGACTGAAATGTGTACTTCGCTGTCAAAAGACCTTATTTCATTTCCAATTGCCTGTAAAAGGTACATCAGAACACCCTGTAACTCCAGATTAAAAGTATCTAATTCCCTCTTCTGACCTTAATGTGCACCTGGACTCACTTGTATATACCACTTCCCCAACACAACCACCCCTCACCCTCCAACATATTTACATATATTGAAAATAGTTTTTAAATAAAATAAAACTTTTTAGAAAGTTGTATCAGTGGCAAAAGTGAATATGAAAGTCTTTTGTGATATGCTAAACATAACTAAAATTAAAGAGAAACACAGTGAGATAGCAGAATATGTCCACTGGATTGTAAAAGCACTGGTGGCACCAACTTCTGACTAGGAGGTACAGTAGGAATGCTGTAGGTCCCTTTGTGTGAAGGACTGTAGAAGACTAGCAGTAAAATTGTCAGGTATTTTATCAAGCTTCCTCAGGGAACACTGTCCATCCCTTCATTCAAAGAGTTCTGGGTCTGCAAATTGGCTCATGACTGGAAATTGATTCACAGCCAACATACCCTTTAGCCACATGGAAAGGTAGCTTTTCTTTCATTTGTTTGAGCATTTTTTTCTGCTTATACAAATCAAACAAAAATTCAGTAGTCTTCTTGTCTGCTTTATTTGTGAAAACACCATGATTGAGTAGACAGTACCGCAGGTCCGGGTGAGTCATATAACCATGCAATTCCAACATGCAATATTTAAACCATGGCTTTTCTAACTATACAGTACTCAGCATCATAAAGGAACATATAAGAATATAATAACATTGATAAATTCCTAACACATACCGTGATGTGTAAAAATGACTTAGGAAATAAAGGAATACACATGAGCATTTGAGTAGATATATGTGTTTACTCTTGTATCCTCCAGTACGTACACATGAGTGACAACAGCACATGGTAACAATACTGTAATTTCTACTGTTCATACATCAATTAAAATTGATTACAGTAAAAGATACACACAACATGTTTGTTATTGAATTAATTCAATGATAGGGACAGTAGTATTTAATGGTAGATACAGGAACAGTGGTTTCCCTGGGTCACGAGAAGTGACTGTGAGAAACATGGAGTCATTCTGAGGAGTTGAAATAGCTGAGATGTTTTCTATCTTGATTGGTTCTGAGAACATAGTTGCATTTATTTTCCAAATTCCATATGTTGTACACTTATAACTTGGCTATGAGTCTCTAGTTGACTCTACAAAACTAGCAAAAATATAAATACCAGTTTTGTAGCACTTTGCATTGTATATATTATTTCATAATATCAATATCATACAATTCATAATTAAATTAATAATATTATATATTTAGAATAAAAGGTAATTTGGCATGCATACTATCCAGGACCAACTGAGGTGAGTCTGGATTTGCCCCAGAATTGAATTTAAACTTGTGAGACAATTTTTTTTTGCCAGCAGACTTATTAAATAAACACTTTGTTGAACTAGTGTTCAAGTTAGGTTTAATTGTCAGGTTGACACAGCCTAGAGTCCTCTGAGAGGAAAGCCTTGTAGAGGAATCATCTGGACCAGTTTGATCTTTGGGCATGCCTATCAGTGACTATCTGGATTATTAATGGATTCAGGGGACACAGCTCATTGAGGGGGCCACCAGATGTAGACAGATGGTCCTAGGGAATATTAAAAAGCTGGTTAAGCATTAACAAACAAGACAGTGAACAGCAGTGAGCATTACTCCGTGGCTTCTGGATCATATTCCTGCTTGAGTTCTCACCCTAACTTCCCTCACTGGTAGACTAGGATTCAGAGGGTAAAGCCAATAAACCCTCTTTTCTCCATAAGATGATTCCAGGCAGAATGCTTTATCACAGCAACAGAAGGAAAATCAGAATATTAATAGGTACAGAGGGTGAGTTTTTGGTATGATACACAAAACCATGTGGCCTTCTATACACTTGGATTATTTCACTAGGAATTGATTATAATATGTTTCAGCCCTGTGAGTTGGGAATTCTGATAAAAACTCAGAACTTGATAAGTTATTAAAAGAAACTTGGATGATCAATGAAGGTCTCTGGTTTGTGAGGTTTCAGAAAGGAGCAAGGACTTACTTGAGAACTGGACCACAGGACTTTTGGTGAAATTTTGGAATCAGAATCTATGGTTGTTGTCAGCAGTGATTGCGGAATCAGCTATGATTAATAACACATCTGTATAACTGAGATGAAACCTGTGTTTCTCTTGGACAGTGGGATTTTTGGTAGCTGGAAATGAAGAATCATCTGTGATTAATAACATTTCAGTAGCATTTGGAGAATGGAAATGCATTTTCTTAGGGCCAGCCCAGAGAAGCTGTAGTCATAGGGAGCCAAGGCCCTATGTAAATCTGACAATGAAAAGTGGCAGTATAAGAGAGTCTCCCAAGTGGTACTAGCTGTATGCTTGACTGAATGGGTCATGAACAGCCTGCAGTCCCTTTGGATATCAGGACTGGCCATTAAAAAGGTGCATCCTTAGTTGTAGTGAAGACCTCACAAAATTGGAGATTCTAGGACTATGATGTCTGCAAGGACAGTGCACATGTGAAGTAGAGCTAGCATGAGCCTATGGCACAGCTGTGTGTGCTCTATCCAGAAGGCTGGAGAAGTGGGACTGCATAGCCTTTTAGAGATGGATGCCTAGAAAGTAAGGAAGCCCTAGTTACTGGATATTGAGCAAAATATGGATTTGGGAGTTGTTTCTTTGCTGTCATTGTGTTCCTTGTTGAGTAAGAAGCATAAAATTTGTTAACTTTGCAGGAGCCTACAGTTAAAAGAGTTTTAAAAGGACTCGGATTTTAACACCGCTAACGTTTTAGAGACTATTGAATTCCTTTTTTTTTGAGCCAGGGTTTCTTTGTTCCAAATCTGGCTGTCCTTGAACTGACTGTAGATCAGGCTGGTTTTGAACTCACAGAGATATACCTGCCTCTGATCCTGAGTGCTAGGATTAAAGGTGTGTGCCACAACTGCCTGATTGTGAAATTTTTAAACCAACTGAGTTTCATGTGATACCGTTAAGATGAGATCTCAGGGACAAGGAATTGAAAGAATATGTCTAAAAGTAAGGCTTTCATATGTCAAGTTGACCAGTGGTGGAATATTTAGTTAGAAAAGTACCATATTACCACAGCATAGGATCCCTTGAGAAAAGAAGTCTTAATTGAATGAGTATCTTCATTCAGTTGGCCTAAGGACATGTGTGTGAGAGATTGTCTAATGGAAAATGGGCAAACAAATCACTATTCCCTGTGCCTCCATGGTTTCTGCCTTCTAATATCTGTTCTGACTTCCTTCAAAGATGAACTCTCACCTGGATGTTTAATCCATACAATTCCTTTCCTCCAATAATTTTATTTTGGTAAAAGCGTTTTATCACAGGAACAGAAAAGAACCTAGAACTGCTTGGAAGAAAAGAATTCTGAGGAACATACAAACACTGGCAGCACAGCTTATGGCAAAAACAGAATGGAGCATGGAGTCTGCCAGAAACCGGTCTAGGGACCATGCTTGTGATGTTTATTTTAAGAATCTGGCATGAATCATGCCTTTTTCTTAGAACTTCATTGAACATGAATTCCAAGAAAGAGGACTAATTTGTTTGATGGAGATGGAGATGTATAGGCAATTTTGAAATTATGGCAAGGAGATTGTATACATTAAAGAATCAGGAAAAGTTAGATTAAAATCATTAAAGAGAATCTGGTGCTCTGCATTGGGAAATCAGTGTTTCTTTAAGGGTAGCACACAGAAGCTAATACACTTGAGACCTAGGAAAGTCAGGCTACATCTCCAACTGGTGTCAGAACTTGGCATTGATATCCACATAGTACTGGTTTTGAAGATAGCCAAGATGTAATATTGAGGGGTCATAGAGATCAGCAAAGGTAAGGACAGGAGTCACTGGGAAGAGTCCCTGGGCAACTGCATGAAGTTAGGAATTTGACATCGTAGTTGCAATGGAAACTCCAGGATAGTAGAGCTGGCAGAACCACTGGACAGCAGTCAAGGAGAGCTGCAGGGAGCCATGGAGCTGACCTAAGCTGTTCATGTTTCACTATCCATATATGCAGGAGAGGCCAGGTGGTGGTGGTGCATGCCTTTAATTCCAGCCCTTGGAAGACAGAAGCAGGTCAATCTCTGTGAGTTCGAGGCCAGCTTGGTATACAAAGTGAGTTCCAAGAAAGCTCATGTTACAACACAGAAACCCTGTCTCCAAAAGGAAACAAACCCACAAGAAGAAACAAACAAAATCCCCAAAAGAAACTCATATCTGCAGAAGAGAGTACCCATGACAATGCTATGAACTCTTAGGAACAATCTAAATCTGACAGAGGCTTACTAGAAGAGAAAAGAAGCCCAGTGAAACCATTGGAAGTTTGTCATGAAGGATTGTCTGCAGACAGGAAGGATCAAGACAAAATCACAGGGAGAGATGAAGCAGACATGTCCTGAAATGCTCAGCAAGGCATAGTGACAGGGAAACCTGAAGACAGTCTACACTCACTTTCAAGCATGCATGGATGTTGATATGTCTGGTTATAAAGCCTGATCTCACCCTTCCAGTGTTGGAAATGGTGGACACAATCAGCTTGAAGGTGATGGTTCAGTGTCAGATAAATGGAAATTTATCAGGCTTTTCTTAAGATGTCTGCTGACAAAGCATTTTATAAAATAAATATTTATAAAGTTGTATGCATATTCTAAAGCCTTAGAAATTAAAGTTGTCTGAGATGGAGAGAATTTTATTTAATTCTTTCAATATTGAAACAAATGTAAAAAAAAGAAAATTTGGGCAAAATGCACATTAATTTTATCACTGTCAGGTTTCATGGTTACAAATTTCTGACATATCCTGAATGTCCCTGAGCCTTCTGCTGAGGGAGGGGTTTGTCCTTGCCCAAGAGTAGCATCCCTACTGTTGCTGCAGGCAGTACCTGTTTGACTAGCCCTATATAATAAAACTTTCACAAGAATAATTATTGTTTCAACATATTTAAGGTCAGATGCTCAACAGAAAACGTTATTAAAATGGCCCACAAAATGAGGGTGAGGTTGCCTCTCTATGACACTTCTGTCTGACCAATGTAGCTCTCAGACAGCTTCCTGTTCTCCATGGTTTCCCTCCTCTCCACCTTCTTCCTCCTCAGGAGTGTCCTGCATGGCTCTCTGCAGAAGCTGCTTCAGAGTCCTACACTGGAACCTGCGATGCCTAACGGAGCCAACAAGGAAGTAAATGATGGGGTTGGCACTGCTGTTAACACAGGAGAGGAATTGTGTCATTTCAGAAGCAAAGCAAGGTAAAACTCTATAGAATCCAGGTAACCAAAATGAGAACCAGTATATTCCAAATGGCAAGCCACAGAGCAGGAATATCAGCACTGTGAAGGCAATTGTCACGTACAGCCTGGTCACAGGCATTCTTCGTGAGCTACAGAAGATCCTGACCAACAGGGCCAGGCTGGAACCTGAGAGAACCGCAAGTAAAACAATTAACCAAGCAAAAGTTATGCTGTCTAGTGTAACACACCAACTATAATCAAATTGATCAAAGATGCCACATGCCTTCGCCTCCAGGAAACTCAACAGCAGAGACAAGGTCCAGAGCAGGGCACACATGACAGCTGATGTATGCCTTGGGCGTTGGCAGCGGTACCAGATGGGCCACAGGACAGACAGGCAGCGCTCTGTACTAATGGCAGTGAGCATGCTCAGATCTGCAAGGTAGGCAAAATTGAACAAAGCAATAAAAAAGCTAGGGATTCTGTTTATAATCTTGTGAAAGTAATAAAGTATTCTTGCCAGGGAAAACCCAGTTTGAAAGCAGAGGAAGAGGAAATCAGCTCCAGCCAGGTTGAGGATGTAGACAGAGAAGGCATTCCTGTGCATGCGGAAGCCCAGGAGCCACAGCACTGTGCCATTTCCTGCCATTCCAACCAGGGCAATGATGACAGTCAGAATATCCGGAGTTTCCGTCATGGTGATACAGTAGAAATCTTGAATACGGTCACTTCCATTCACTGCTGTGTTGTTAGTTCTCCAGTCCTGGGTGGTTGAACTCATGCTTAGGAAGTCTCCAGTAGTGTTCCTGAAACAAACAAACAAACAAACAAACAAACAAACAAACAAACAAAGGGAAAACCAGAGATGACCACGTGCCATCTACTCTCTCATTTTCAGGCACAAGTCTTCATTCAGGACATCATCTGGGATGTCAACCATAGTGGAATATGACTTGTCTAATATGATCTGATCATGAAAATCAAGCTCAATGTTACCAAGGCAGCACTAATAGGACTTTGTGGATCTTCACGATTTTTTGCTCAGCTTCAACAGCAGAAAGCCAGATAGATGAAAACAAGCTACAGCCTCTATGGTGACTGGTTTTTTTTGCATCCCAGTCTACAGAGCATAGTTCTATCCCCTGTTACGCTGATGGTTCTTGTGGTCATGTTCTTGGACTGCAAGCCTATTTGGAGAAGCTCATTTAGAATTGTCTCCCTACCACAGCATATGAACTCTCTGTGTTTTAAAATTATATTGAATGGTTTGTTATATTTGAGATTTCTGACCCAAAATTGTGTTGTTCACATCCCAAGAATAATAAACTAAGCATGTATAAGGTCAGCCTCTCAAAAAGGAAAGACTAAAAAAGGAACATTGCACAAAGAAAAGTAAGAAATACTTAAAATCATGAGGACCTAGGAAGTAGCAAAATGGGGATAAGAAAGAATCAAACATTTGACCCTCAAGAACTGAGTAAACTTCCCAGGTAAAAATATGAGAAATAGCAGAATCAGTACTGAAATAAACCATGAATTTCTCAAATTCATAGGAGTTAATATGTTTCTTCAAATAGTACCCTTAAATATAAATGTCATCACTTAAAAGACATAGAATCCTCAACTCTATGACAAAATAGTCAACTGTTGGTTGTGGCCAGAAACTCACTTCACTGATAAAGATTTGCCCAGAAGGACATGAAGTTATAGAAAATGATCTTCTAAATAAATGTACAATAGAAAAATCACAATATACACGTGCACAATACTTCATCCAACAACTGTGGAGGACATATGCTTCTCAAAAACTCACAGTTTTCTCTAAAATATCGTAGCCCATATCGTTTGTATGATAATGGACCCCACCGTCATCTATGTTTGGATACTTGGTCCAGTTGATGGAATGGTTTGCAAAGGATTAGGAGGAGTGGCCTTGTTGGAGAAGGTGTGTAAAAGGAGGCAGGCTTTGAAGTTTCAAAAACTCAGGCCATTTCCAGAATAACCCTCTCTCTTTTACCTCCCCTCTCTCTGTCTCACTTACAAATCAAGACATGAAGTCTCAGCTCTTTCTGCCACCATGGCTTTGCACCTCCATCACAGACTCTGACCCTCTGAAACCATAAACTAAGTTAAATATTTTTTACAATAAGTTGCTTTTGTCTTAGTGTTCTGTAAATGCAAAAGAAAGCAAAATAAAAAAAAACCTAATACAAGAGTCTTAACAAATGTAAAACAAGCTGAAATATTTTATTCCTCACAATGGAATACAAGAAATAATGAACAAAAAGTGAACAACAGAGACATACAAAAACACGAATATTGTTCAACCAGTGGATCCTTTTAATATGATAAAAAAGAAGGAAAGAGACTGAGGGGCAGAAAGGTGGAGAGCAATGAGAGAGTGTAATCAGGGGACAATATGATTACAATGAATTGTTTACATGTATAAAACTGATATAATTAAATACCAACAGGGTGATAATTATCAGATAGATAAATATACACAGTGATCAAGATGATGTCATTCAAAACCCAAGGATGGTTCAACACACACACACACACACACACACACACACACACACACACACACATTCACACACAATTCACAAATATAATACAGCACATAATTAAGTCAACCACCAAAAAATCATTATCAGAAAATGGTATTGACAAATATGAATGTCTCCCTAAGATGAAAAACTATGAAAAATCTTTGGATGGGAATATAACAAACTAGCGTGATGAAGCAATATATTACCAATAAACAGCCGACAGCTTCCTGACTGGGGAAAAATGAAAAAAATTAAATAAAAATGAGACATGTGTTCTTTCATTCCTCTTCAACATGTGCTTGAAATCTTACTAAAAGCAATACGTCAAGAAAGAAAAGATCCAAAGTAGAGCAAAGAACCCACACCCTCTTTGTCAGAAAATAGAATTCTTGACTTTAAGAACATGAAGCTCAGAAACATCTCAGTGCGTTGGACATTGGAGACAGGAACTCTTTTACATCCTCATATTTAGATTGTGTAGGATTCAGATATTTTCTATCCACAGGATCTGTTACTGTGAGGCCTTGTCATTATTATTTTTTTTTTTATTATTTTTTAAGACAGGATATCTCTGTTGTAACTCTGATTGGCCTCGAACTTACTCTGTAGACCAGGCTGGGCATGAACTCACTGAGATCCACCTGCCTCTGCCTCCAAAATTCTGAGATTAAATGTGTTAACAACCACCACCAATCTGACATTATTACTTTTAGGAATGAGTTCATATATGCAGATTTTCATAGTGTTTAATGATGAATTATCTAGGAAACAAAAATTAAAATAGGAACAGACAAATTGAAGAAGAAATTCTGAATTATCCTAATTCTTTGTGCAGGCAGCCCTAACTATGTTCAGAATTACTTATGCATGTCCAAATAACTGATGTTGATCATTGAGAGGAGTTTGACGTCAACACCCAACACAGCTTGGCTAGGTTCTGAGGAGGTCTTAGCTGCATAGCCTACGAATGCGATGTGTGTCTGAGGTGATGGCTCAGCAAGGTAAGATGGAAGGACATGAAGGTGAGGTCTGAGTGCTGCCCCAGAAGGATTTGAAACACGGTCATAACTGATGGAGGATTGCTAAGTGGGATGCTGTGAAGAGAGTAAGACAAACCTAACACAACACGTGCCTTCTGTGTGCTCTTCTCTAGAAGACAGGTAATTCTTTCTGGTGATGAAGCATTTTGTGTAAAGAGCATATGAAACAGAAAGTTGTAGCATTTGAAATTCTTCAACCAGAGCAGCAGGACAAGCTCATTGAGTTGTACATTTCTTTGTTTTGAAAGTTGACCTACATTTTTATTTTGAATCTTCCCAAGAGCTTGTGAGGTAAAAATGACTGGTTTTTGCCATTTTCAGAGGATTCAATGGGGCACAAAAGGATGAGTGATTGCGCCTGGCTCTCACAGTGTGGATTTAAATATGTAAAATCAGCCTCAGGACTACTACAATGTATGTGTGAGTGTGCATGCATATGAGTGTGTGTCTGTGTGTGTGTATGAATATGTGTAAGAATCTGAATGTGAGTGTGAGTTTGTGTGTAGCAGTAGATGTGGTGTCTCTTCACAAGTGCATATTTGTATGTGTTATCTAAATCTCATGCCAAACATCTTCAGCAGCACCCCATGTTTTGAGGCAGGGTTTCTCTGACATGCAAGGCTCACTGATTCAGCTCAATGGCAGTGTAGCAACAGACCACCAGGAACTTGTCTCTGATTCCCCAGCTCGGGCCTATAGGCATCTTGCCAGTCTTGCTTCAAGGCTCCTCCATAGATCCTTGATGTAAGAACACAGTTTCTCACACTACAACACACAGTTTTCAGGTGAGTTATTTCCCCAGCTTCAGACCTACACTTTGACAAACCCTTTAGGACAACAATCATTATGTGGAATGGAATGAATTAAGAGAGTCAATCAGGAAGTGAATCAGGAGAGCATAGGAGAGTATCTCAGGCTGTATTCAAGACTGCAATCAACTCTAGAAGGAATAAAACTCTAAGCCCCAAACATCTGAAATAACGGAAGGGTAACAAGTCAAATAATGTTGACAGCACAGAGGGAGGACATCAGGGAAAGACAGCAGAAAACAGAATGTGATGTTCACATGTAAATCACTTCTCAGGAGGAGGAGACAGAAGAATCAAAAGTTCAAGTCATACCTAGTAAGGATGAACCTAGTCTGGTTACTTAAGACCCCATGCCCTTTGCAAAAAGAAGGTATGTAAAACAATTTTAATAACAACAGGCAAAATGTAGTGTTTCATTGCATTGATTAAAAAACTGTTCTAACTTCAGAATCCAGAGCACTCTCCGAGGCTGGGAACCTTCAAAGGGAAAGAGGGCAGGGCCTTGTGGGCGGCAGAGGTGCTCAGAGTGAGTGAGTATATGATGGGCTCTCTGAGACCCCAGTTCCCTGACTCTCACAGTCGTGTGTAGGAAGCAGGAAGAAAAACCTAAGTTCTGCCATCTCCACTCAAGTCCCTCCACAGTTTCTTGTGTTTTCATGATGATGTGTATCTGTCTTCCTATTTACACAGGAGGATTTGTCAGGACTGAGTTATGTGTGTTTCTTATGCTACTGTGCACAAGACTTAGCGTGTTTTCCACAAGATCACCTGCTGCAGTGTTCTCATTTAACAGTGAAAATCTATGGCTCTAACACACAAGGTTTTTTTCTGATGTCACTTCAAAAGAGGGCCCTCTTCACAGCAGCCATAGAAACCCTCCTCGACTTGTACCTCTGTTCTCTGACCTTCAATCCTTATTTCAGAGAACACTCAAAAGTCCTCATATGAACAGACTTGAGAGTCTATCAAGGAAATTGCAAACTCCTGGAATTCTTCCAATCTCCCCTCTCCTCTGTATCATGGAATTCTTCAAATCAGAAAAGGGATCCAATTTAGCATCTTTTTGTTGATGGTGAAATATGAATAGTCACAATTGAGATATGAGCAGATAATTTTAACTATATCCTTCTCCGTTAGATTAACAGGAGTAACCTTTCCTGATTCTACCTTTTCTACCTCTGCCTTCTCCAAGTCAACGTGTTGATGTATCTGAGTTCTGTTGACTAGAGAATGATATTGCCCTTTAATTTGGAGAACAAAATCTTAAATATTCATAGGATTGATGCTTTATAGATTTCACGAAGATTTTAGCAAACAACATTTTATGTAATTATTATACAGTTTTTATTTTGTAGCTAATGTGAAAAAAAACCTTCTTTCATATAATTAATTCCATTCTCAAGGGACAATTTTTATGATGTGTGTGGTTTTTCCATAAATGCAGTAGTAAAGTAATAAAATGCAAACAATGAAAAGTCAACTAAAGATATTTGAGGAAAAATGGTCTAATGATATAGAAATCTTGACAGATAAAAACTACAGGTCACAGACTCATGTGCTGTAAAACTTTCTCCCTACCCTCCTGTTCCTGTCACCACAGGAGAATGGCTTCATTGAACTATAACAGTGGTATCTGTCTCCTGCTTCTGTTGAGCTGAGCCTCTGTATGACTCCACCAGGACCCTGGAGGGCAGAAAGAGAGGGACTTCAGCTTTCATCTTCTAAGTCTGTCACCTGGAGAGACTGTATTGGCAACACCTCTCCACCTGCATGGTTATACAGCAGCAGCGCTAAGGGACAGCTATGGCTGTGCTCCCTCTAGTGGCAGCTCTTGTTCTTGCCACTAAAAGCCTGAGAGAAAAGCTCTGCTTTAGTGTGTTCCTCCATAAAAATTCACAACACATTTCCATTTTCCCTTAACTCTGCCCATCTTTATGAATTATCCCAACCTGAGGTGATTCTTCACTATCTCCACTGTGAATCAATTTTTTTCCTTCAGGGTTTGTCTCATACATCAAAAAAACGGATTTGAAGAATCAAGACAAATAACCTGTTTCACAAGGCCTAGCACCGAGAAGCAATACATACACAACGTCTTCATACTTAAATCATCTTAAGAGGGTATTTTTTCTAGGACAGAAAAATTTAAATGCTTTGGGGAAATGCGACTGTGTTTGATAGAAGGGAGAACGTTTCACCAGGAAGCTTCTGTCTCCTGCCTTCCTCTGTAGGAAGCAGCAGACCCCTGCATGTCACACTCTGTGGTAGAATCACAAGGATGTGAGCTCAGAGAAAACAGCATACCAAGAATTCCCAGAGGGTCAACACAGTATTTCCTTACCTTTCTTCCATTTTCAGTCCAGAGATGGGGAGCTGTCCACTGCTGAAGGAGAGAGAGACTTTCTTCGAGCGAGTGACTGACTCCACAGTTCATGGTTTTGTTCTGTAATTCAGCAGATGCTTCTAGGAGGTGAGAAAGAGTCTGTGACCAAGTGTGACTAAGTGAGGTTTATAAACCCTCTGAAATGACCCGTAACTTCCTGTGAATATTCTAGAACAAGTCACAGACCAGAAACACTTCAATGCAGGTCCTCACTAAAATGTTTCTTGGCATCTGCCTTGTTCCACTCACACATCACCCTCTTCCATTTCCTCACATTTGGTCCACACCTCTTTAAGTAATTACTGTTCTCTGCTTGCAAACTCCCATCACAGGTGCAACATCAAGCATAGGAGCTTGCATTTGTTAGTTAATGCCTAAAGAATAAATGTATCATTGAGTCACTTCACACCCTGCATGGTCACACTCAAGTCATCACAACAGAATACTTCCCTCTGTATAGCTTTTCCTAAAATTATACAAACACACAATCAATTGAGTGGATGCTCTGAATTCCATTCTCCAGATATCACCACTTCCTAATCTCACCATCTAATTACTTTTATCATTAGTATTTCTGAGTGCAACTGATTTGTGTTGTTGATTTGTCCATATGAAATGGACCTACAGACTTTCTTTAGGAAATGCAGAATCCTATACACTGAACACATTCTTCTTCCTGTCTTGCCTTCAAAACATTTGTCCTATTTTACGTTCCCATGATGTAAATGCTCATAAATTCACCCTCATTTTCTATAATTTTCTTTTATTTTCTGTGGTACCATCACTGTAGGCTACCTATTTTTAAACTGTGATTTCATTGAAAATAGCAATCAACTTTTGTGAGTGTATAAGAACTACCGTGATTTGAACTTGTTCAAATTCCTTCCTCCCCCTGGTTCATGTGATTTTTGCTTGCTCATCAGAGTGGTAGTTTGGAAAATGTTGAATGAATTTTCATAGTCAGCTTAAAAAATGTTCCTCATGCTGGGTGGTGGTGATACATGCCTTTAATCCCATCACTTGGGAGGCACATCTCTGTGAGTTCCAGGACAACCAGAATTATAATGTGTTGGAGAGGTGACTCGGTGTTTGAAATGTGTACTGAGCTTCCAAATGACCTTAATTCATTAACAAGCACATGTAAAATGTAAATCACGCCACCTTGCAACTCCAGATTAAAAGAATCTAATGCTCTCTTCTGACCTCTATGTGCACCTGCATTCACTTGTTCTTCCCCAACATACACACACAGACACACACGTATAATTTTGATAAATTAAATATTTTAAGAAAGATGTATCAGTATCAAGTGTGCATAGGAAAGTCTTTTGTGATATGTTAAACATAACTATAATTAAAGAGAAACACAATGAGATACCAGAATGTGTGCACTGAATTGTAAAAGCACTGGTGGCACCAACTTCTGATGAGAAGATGCAGTGGGAACGCTCCTTCATGATGAGTGGAATCAAAGTCAACAGGTACTTATTTAGCCAGGCAAACATTTGTAACAGCACATCATAGAGGTTTATTGTTGTCAGAATTGGCATGCAACTTATAATTTATCAAATTAATTCAACATACACTCCCAAATGAGTATCTATCTACACAAGTACCTGGAGTAAAAGCTCAGTGCAGAGTGTTGTAGAAGCTTATTTTTAGCTATGTTGAAAATGTTTGTTTAGTGCACTGTTGGGTGAGGGGCTCCCTAAATCTTGGCATTTCATACTGTCTGCAGATGTTGGCTGTCTTTGGGGGATGTTTGATTGCTCATGACCTGCATGTGATATCAATAGAATACCTGAGGAGCTTAGGGATCAATAAAACCCTCTGAGATGAGATGCTCAGGGTTTCCTCTTCCAGGATTGTGCTTGCCATGATAGTGGTTCCCTCTGCTGAGGTCTGGCAATGTTTTCGCCCATGCATAGGCCTCTATGTCTTCCTTGTTGAGTAACACAGCAGCCTAACAATCACAAATGGTGCCTGCAACATGTGGATCTACATGACACCAGCTAATCCAATGTGGAGACAGGGAAGAAGAAAAGGATATTCCAGACCTCAGGAGTCAATTTCCCACCTTGCAAACTTGCCTATGAGTGGCTCAGATACTGGTGAGGTGAGGCCGTCCTGACAAGAAACATCTGGTATTGTATGGAGAAACCACCCTACGAAGGATCCCTGCCTGGAGAGAAGGTTACCAATTGTTTTTCCTGAAAACCCAACTCTATCTTAAAATTTGGAAAGTGTTTCCTCAACGTCAGCACACAGAAGCTGTCTTCCAGACCTGTCCAAGATGGTACCTTGTGTTCGCAGCTGAACTTGGTACTGTAATAGTGTCACCAAGATGGTGCTAGTTTTAAAGGTATGAAGGGATCTTTGGAGAACAGCTGAGGCTTGGCACTGTGAGTGGCTAGGAGAGACCATTGGTGAAAGTGCAGCCTACGTAATAGTTGAAGGCCCAGATTGAATGTGTTATGCAGAGAAACTGAGGCTTGGCACCATGAAGAGAGCCCAGAAGGGGCACTTGGGGAAAATGCAGTCCCAGTGGCACTTGAAGACCCAGATTGAAAGGGTCATGCAGAGAAACTGAGGAGTTGTACCATAAAGAGAGCCAAGGAGGGGCTATTGGTGAAAATACAGCCCAGTAGCAGCAAAGGCTTAGCAGTTTTGGGGATGGCCAGTGCCAGGGGATGACCTCCAAGAACAGCAGCAGTGGTGGAGGGGAGCCAGCCAGAGGCTGGAGGACAAGTTGTGTGTGCTGCAGATGTCAGAGACAGCGAAGTGATCCAAGCACTTTGGAGGAGCCTAGAAGATCAGGAGCGAATTCCAGATTATTGGACATTGATAATGTTTTTCTGCTGTCCAAAGACAATGTTAAAATCTTGATACTGTTGGTTTCATTTGGTCCTGTCCTTGTGATAATTCCTCTTTTAAACAGTTTTGCTGGCATAGTGTTCAATTTTATTGTAGAGATAAAGCAATTTTTTTGATTTGCTTATACAGAAAAGGGGAAATATTGTAGACATTTATATTTTTATGTTTAAAATATTTTTTTGCACCTGTGGGTGAGGGGCTCTCTATGTCATAGCATTTTATATTATCTGCAGGTGTAGGCTTTACGTGGGGGAAGTTTGATTGCTCATGATCTGCATGTGCTCTCCATAGAGCACGTGAGAAGCTTAGGGATCAATAAAAACCCCTGAGATGAGATGCTCAGGATTCCACTGTCGTGTATGGCATTTGCCTTTATAGTGGTTCCCTATGCTGAGGTCTGCCAATGCTTGCACCTATGAATAGGTCTCCATGTCTTCCTTATTGAGGTACACAGTAGCCTAAAAGCTACAGCAGTGCCTTGTCTAAAACATGTAGGGCACCAGGATCAACCATCAGCAATCAGAAACATTATAAAGATGTTGCTAGCTCTTAATATCTGTCTCACATCTAGACATGGTCAAAATATCCTTAAAGGTAAGTGTGTAAGCAAACAATGGAACACTCAGATAAAGTGAACATTATTCATCATTAATAATAAATGAGCACACTATGAGAAGCCACACAAGAAGCAAAAATGAAATGTGTATGAAGTCATTCTTGAGAGTCTGGATTATTCCAATGAAATGAAGTATAGGAGACAAAAATCTGTAGTGTCAGAAAAGTCAGGGATTGACAGGAGCAATGGCAGAAAATGAGAGGACACAGGATGGTTTTAGAGCATCCGTGTTATCATGTATGTGCATCTAAGATCAGATGCATGTAGTGAGGTATTGTCAAAATCCACCGAACAGGATTTGGGTCCCACAAGCCAAGTGCTGCTTGTCTGGGACTGCTACCTCCTCCCTGCTCCTCTCCTGTGAGCTTCCCTACATCCCAGCCTGTTTCCCATGACTGTGCAGCCATGACATGTGGTTGGCTATTCCAGGCTCCTCACCATTTTAACATATTTATAACCCATAGCATCCTGTTATATGCTTACAGCTTACACTCTCTAATTTTTAAGATGTTATCTTTAGTTAACTGTTTTATCTATACGCATGCACCGGTGCGTGTGGCTGCCTGCAGAGCCCAGAAGTTGTGGGGTTGGAGCTGTGTGTGGCTGACAGCTGCCTCACACTGGTTCTGGGAACCAAACTCCAAGAGTTTGCAAACTCAAGAGCAGATGTGTTTCTAGCCATTTAGTAATCTCTCCAACACTATCTACTTTTTATTTTTGAAATGATTAAGAACAATATATATCTTGGATGTAAGAGAGAATGACTAGGAAGGGTAATGGGAATTCACAGAGCTTCAAAAATAACTTTATACCTTGATTGGGTATGAAATATGTCAATGATATTTGTTTCAGTCAAATTGTTGAACTATATTTTAGGTCTGAGCAGGTTGTTTTCTCTTATTAAAACCTCAGCTGAAATCACCAAGTATTGCAGTATTGGACGTAGAGTCCTTAGAAAATGTAATTGAAATACATGTAACTCATGCAATAAATATTTTGAGTTCCTAAAAGTGATGCAGATATGACAAACCTTTGATTACAACAGGAAAGAGACCTGTTAACTCAAATTTGCCACAAGTTACTAATCATCCATAGATAATAGGACAGTGGGAAGGGAATGAAGAGGAAAGACATCTCCTTGGGATGCTAAGCAAGGCTTTGAAAGGGAGCCATGGGAAGTTCAATTACTCATACTTTGAGGGTAGTCAGATGTTGGACTTATAGACAGACATTTAAAATGATGTAAGATACTGGAAGTTTTAAAGAGTGTACAATGTCTAAAGTTGGATTCTGTTTTTATATTATGATATTGCTAGGATATTTACAGGACAAAGTAGGACTGGGTATGATTTTTCAGTGATACGCTTATGTTTCGAGTTGGAAGGGATGGAGTGTTCTGGTTAGTTTCAAATAAAAGATTGACATAGCCTAGGGTATGCTCCAAGGACAAACCTCTATTTGGGAATTACCCTACATCATATTGGGTTATGGGCCCAGCTGAAAGTCCTGAGCTATATAAGAAAGGTAGCTAAGCATTACCTGTGACGAATCCAGAGAGTGAGCCAGGAAGCAGTGTTCTCTGTGTTTACTGCTCCATGTCCTGCTTGAGGTCCTAACATGTCTTCTCTCAGTGATGAACAGTGACCTGGAAATGTAAGCCAGACAAACCCTTTCTTCTCATCAATGGTTTTTGTCAGAGTATTTTATCACACCTCCAGAGTATAAAGTAGATAATTGTCCAAATGATTCATTAAATTATGGAAGCATTCTAAAGTCAGCAGACATTAAAGAGACCAAGAACACAGAGTTACCTTATTCACTTCTTGTAATAGAGAAACAAAATCTGGGAAAAATAGACATTGATACAAAATACAACATTCTTTTAACCAGTACCTACATCAGTGACAAAATAAATGCAGATCTTTCCTTCAGCCTCCTGTTAAAGAAGTGATTTGTGGACAGATTGTGCATCCAGGATCCTAGAGTTAGTATATGGTTAACACACAAGGAGTCGCTGGATCCCAGAGTACAACAGTACAGGGACATGGCAGTCAGTATTTCTTTAGTGAGCCCCAAATCACACGTGTTCCCCAAGAATGACAATATTTTCAACTGACTTAAGGTCAAGAGAATAAGTGAACAATGTGATGAAGAACCCATACTGACAAAGGTAAAGTCATCTCTATATGACTCTCCTGTCTGAACAAAGATGCTCCCAGCTGCTGCAGTAGACTGTTTTCAACTCTCCAGACTTTCCTGAAGAACCCTCACTCCACTCATTACCTCCATAGGTGTGTCTTGAATGGTTTTCTGCAGGAGCAGCTTGAGAGTCTGGGTCTGGAATCTGCAATGCCATAGGGAGACAACAAAGTATTAAAAGATGGGATTGACACAGCTGTTAATACAAGATAGTAATTTCATAGACATTGCAAGGTGAAATACTATAAACATCCAAAATCCAATCCAAGAGGAGCCAGTTGATTCTATAGGACAAGCCAAAGAGCAGGAAGACCAGAACCGAGAGTGCTATAGTCTCACAAAGCTTGGTCACAGGAATCCTGGGTGAGCCACAGGAGTCCCTTAGCAACAGAGGTAAGTTGAACCCCTATAAATGTCCACAAATAAAGCAATTAACCATAAAAAATGGTGAAATCTAGTTTCTCACACCAACTATGACCAAAAATATTAAAGTATATACTATGTGTCTCTTTTCCAGGAGGCTCAAACAGAAAGACAAGGCCCACAGCAGGTCACATATGATGCGTGTGTCTCAGTCTTTGACAGTGGTGCCATATGGTCACAGGGCAGGCAGGCAGTGCTCAGTGCTAATAGCACCAAGCATGCTGAGATCTGCAAGGTAAGCAAAGGTGAATAGGAGAATGAAAAAGGTAGAAATGAAAATGAAGCAGAACATGATGATGATGACCTGCAGGGAATGTGCAGTCTGAAAGCAGAGGAAGAGGAAGTTGGCCCTAGCCAGATTGAGGATGTTCACAGAGAAGGCATTCCTGAGCATGTGGAAGCCCAGAAGCCACAGCACTGTGGCATTTCCTGCTAGGCTAGCCAGGGCACTGATGACGATAAGAAAATTCAGGGTAATTTTTATAGTGTCACAGAATGAGGTTATAATGTAGTCATTTCTATTCACTGCTGTGATGTCAGTCCTCCTGGATGGGACAGGTGGACCCATGCTTTAGAATACTCCAGAAGTGTTACTTAAAGGAAAATCAAAACACGAGCACAAATTTGCTGTGATTCTTGAACCACACTGCTATGTGGAGATGACTGACACCCAGTTCATGAGCAGGGGAAACAGGATTGTAGAAATTGAGCAATTTGTCAAACCTTGAATGTCCTAAAATTTATTTTCAAATACAATTTATATTGACTCAGGCTTTCGGCAAACCATATGTTCTTCTATAGTAGAGGCACCAGTATAGCCAAACAACATCTTAGATTTCATGAGAAAGAGACAGGACAGTGAACCCAAGTGTCTTTCTGTCATGAGGCTGTGGCTTATTCTCAGGTATGGGTGTGTGGATCCCCAGCATGACCACTGGCTTCCCTGAGTCACTGTGAGGGAGCTATCAACTGGGAAATCCTGAGTGAGGATTATAGTCCTTACTTTTCTGCTGCTGTAATAAAATGCCATGACCTAGACAACTCGTGGATGAAAGAGTGTATGTGGTTTTTGGTCCCAGAGGGCAGAGTCCAGTGAAGGATGGAGGCATGGCAGCAGGCAGCAGGCATGATGACGGGGACAGAGAGCTGGTCACTCACATCCTCACATGCAAGCATGGAGGAGAGTGAGCAAGACAGGACAGGGCAGGAGGCCTTTAGTCTCAGAGCTGCCTTCCTCCAGCAAAGAGACATCCTTCCTCCAGCAGCCAGGACACCTAACCCTCCCAACAGAACCACTAACTGGGAGCAGGTGTTTGATCAGAGCCAGTGGGAAACACTCTAATCCAAGGGTCATGCAAGGGTCATGAAGAGATTGGCACTTCTTGTTAAGACTAGTGAGAGAACAGCCTGACCAAATATTCTAGAAGGTCTGGGTTCATTTCTAATGTAGTGAATCAGAAAGCAGAGAGACTTTGGAGGACACTGAGGCCTTTCAGGTTTCTTACTACTCATGTCACAAGTGTCCAGCTCTCTACAGGGCTACGGTGAACAGTTGATAGATTAGATTTGTGTAGATTAGACTTGTTATTGTTAATAGATTAGATTTGTAACTGATTTATAGATGAATCAGAAGCCTAATATGGTAGTTGGAACTTAAAAAAACATTTTTAAACGCTTTCAGTATTAGAAAACACATGTAGAGAATGAAGGATATGCCATTGATCATTACTCATTTGGTGAAAAAAAATTACTTAACCAGCAGATAGTGCTTATAATAGGCATTATATTATGTTTTTGTTCTACCCACCAATGGCCTTAGTAGTCACCTGGAGGAAATTGAACTCAGAATTAGGGATAGATGTCTGTGCTGAGTCAAAATGTCTGTGTCAGGAAATTGCCTAGGACCATTCATGTGATATTTTGATGTTGTACCCTTGTTCTGAGAACTTTACCAAAGTTGAAATTAAAGATAATGGACTGATTCGTTTGATGGAGCAAAAGTGCGTGGGAAAGCTTCAACTGTTGGAAAGGTGAGTGTAGACATTAAAAAAGCAGTAACTTTTAGAGAGATTACAGTCATTAAAGAGAACCTGGGCTTCTGTGTTGGGACAACAGGAGAGTAGTTCTTAGGGAAGCACACAGAAGCTGGTACAGTTGTGATACAAGTAGGCCACGGGTCATCTCCAGCTGGTGTCAGGACTTTTCCATCTACATACTACTGATTTTGAAGGATAGAAAGATGTGCAATTTAGGGGTCATTGGCATCAGCTGGGGTCAGGGCCGAATTCTCTGAGAAGAGGCCCTGGGGAAAGTCTATATAGTTAGGATCATAACTGTGTTAGCCAGGATTCTAGATGCACCTCTGCATCTTTGCACTAGTTTCTGCAGTTCTACCAGGGATGAGATACTGTCTTAGGTTCACTGTTCTCCTTGGCAGAGTAAACTCTAACGGCCTCTCCAAATATAATAGCCCTCACTTCACAGGTCAGAGCACCAATATGAGAAATCTACCAACTTATTATATGGATCCCAATTCCACATTCTGAAACCAATGAAATTTATCACAGGATGAGTTCAGGGAGCCATGGGACCTACTGTGAATCAGACTTCAGCCCAAATTCCAATAAGCCCCTACTTCACCTGTAGGGCCAAAATCATTTCTTGGACCTTCCAGAATCAGAATTAAATCAGAACCAGTGTCCAATAGTCCTGGGAAAGTCTGTTTCCTTCCCCACAGTGTGCAGTCACCCTTGTACTAGGTCCCTCTGAGTGAAGGACTGTAGAAGTCTAGCAGTAAAATTTTTAGGTATTTTTTCAAGCTTCCTCAGAGAAAACTGGCCATCTCTTCATTCAAAGAGTTCTGGGTCTTCAAATTGGCTCCAGTCTGGAAACTGATTCACAGCCAAGATCCCCTTTTTCCACCATTTTATTCAGATTATAAGATCAAACAAAATTCAGTAGTCTTCTTATCTACTTTATTTATGGAAACACCATGACTAGACAGTACCACAGGTCCATGTGAGTCACATTACCACTAACCATAGCCTAAAGTATATACACCATTTCTTTTCTATCTCTAATACAGTACTCAGCATCATAAATGAACATAAAAGAAATATAATAACATTGATCAATCTGTAATGCATACTGTGCTCTGCGAAAATGACTTAGGAAATAAAGGAATGCACATGAGCATTTGAGTGGATACATATGTTAACTCTTTTATCAACTTTCCCCTTTGTATACATGAGTGACAACAGCGTATCATAACAATATTATAATTTTTACTTTTCTGACATCAATCAAAATTGATTGCAGTAAACGATAATGCATAATATGTTTGTTATTGAGTTGATTCAAAGATAAGGAAAGTAGTATTTAATGGTAGATACAGGAACAGTGGTTTCCCTGGCTGAAGAGAAGTGACTGTGAGTAACATGGAGTCATTCAGAGGAGTTGAAATAGTCGAGATGTTTTCTATCTTGATTGGTCCTGAGAACACAGGTGCATTTATTTTCCAAAGTCCATGCGTTGTACACTTATAACTTTGTTATGAGTCTCTAGTTAATGATACTAAACTAGCAAAACTAAAAATACTAATTTTGTAGCACTTAGCATTGTATGTATTGTTTCATATTATCAATATTATACAATTCATAATTAACTTAATAATTTTTACATATTTAGAATAAAAGGTAATTTGGAATGTATTCTTTTCTGGATCAACTGTGGTGAGTCTGGATTTCCTGGATTGCCCCAGGATTGAATTAAAACTTGCGAGATGACTTTTTTGTTAGCATACTTATTAAATAAACACTTTGATAAGGTAGCATCCCAGTTAGGTTTAATTGTCAGCTTGACGCAGCCTAGAGTCCTCCGAGAGGAAAGCCTTGTAGAGGAATCATCTGGACCAGATTGGTTTGTGGGCATGCCTATCAGTGACTACCTTGATTATCAATGGATTCAGGGGACACAGCTCACTGAGGGGTCTACCAGACCTAGACAGAAGGTTCTGGGCAATATGAGAAAGCTAGTTAAGCATTAGCAGACAAGCGAATGAGCAGCAGTGAGCATTACTCCATGGTTTCTGGATCACATTACTGCTTGAATTCCTACCCTAACTTTACTCACCAGATGATTAAAAAATAAGGAAGACCTAGTTACTTGATATTTAGTAAATGATGGACTTTGTGGTTGCTTTTATGCTGATATTGTGTTCTTTCATTCTGGAGTAATAAGCAGGAAATTTGTCTTTAACTATGCAGGAGCCCACAGTTAAAAGATTTTGGGGTTTTAAAAGAATCTTCGACTTTTAATATGTTTAAATTTTTAGAGACTGTGGAACTCCCATTTTTCGTTTTATCAGACAGGGTGTCTCTGTTATAACTCTGGGTGTCCTGAAACTCATTCTGTACACCAGACTGGCCTCAAACTCACAAATTCTCCTGCTTCTGCCTCCCAACGGCTAGGAATAAAATCATGTGCCACCACTTCTCGGCTGTAGATACCTTAAAATCAACTGAATTTCATGTGATGCTGTTAAGATGAGCTCTCTGGGACAAGGAATTTAAAGAATATGTCTTAAAGTAAGGTGTTCATATGTCAAGTTGACCAGTGATGGAATATTTAGTTAGAAAACTATGATATTATCACAGATTATGATCTCTTGAGAAGAGAAGTCTTAACTGAATGAGTATCTTTAATCAGTTGGCCTTGAGCATGTGCGTGAGAGATCGTCTTAATGAAAATGGGCAAGTAATTAATCTGTGTTCCTCCATGGTTTCTGCCTTCCTTCAAAGATTTTGACTTCCTTCAAAGATGAACTCTGACTTGGATATTTAAAACATACAATTCCTTTCCTAATCTTATTTTATTTTGGTCATGGTGTTTTATCACAGGAACAGAAAAGAACCTAGAACAGCTTGGAAGAAAAAAAATCTGAGGAAGATACAAAGAGTAGTAGCCCAGCTTATGGGAGTTTCAGAGGGGAACAAGGACTCTGCCAGGAACTGGGCTAGGGAACATGCCTGTGATGTTTTGTTTAAGAATCTGGCATATCCAGCCTGGTCCCGAGAACTTTATTGAATTGAACTCAATGATAGTGGACTAATTTTTTTGATGGAGATGGAGCAAAGGTTTCTAGGCAAGCTTCAAATTATGGCAAGGCGATTGCAGACATTAAAGAAGTAGTAACTGTCAGAAAGATTATAATCCTTAAAGAGAATCTTAAAGAGAATCTTGTGATCTGCATTAGGAAATTAGTGTTTCTTTAGGGGTAGCACACAGAAGCTAACACACCTGAGATACAAGAAAGCCAGGCTACATCACCAACTGGTGTCAGACCCTGGCACTGGCATCCACATTATACTGATTTTGAAGAGACGGAAGATGTAATATTGAGGGGTCATAGAGATCAGCAAAGGTACGGACAGAAGTCACTGGAAGAACCCCTGGGCAACTGCATGAAGTTAGGAATGTGACATCATAGTTGCAATGGAAACCCCAGGATAGTAGAGCTGGCAGAACCACTGGACATTAGTCAACAAGAGCTGCAGGCAGCCCTGAAGCTGAAATAAGCTGTTTATGTTTCACTATCCAGATCTTCAGGAGTGGCTAGGTGGTGGTGGTGCATGCCTTTAATTCCAGCACTTGGAAGGCAGAGGCAGGTGGATCTCTGTGGGTTCAAGGCCAGCCTGATCTAGAAAGTGAGTTCCAGGACAGCTGGAGTTATAACAGAGAAACTCTGTCTCAAAAAACACAGAAAACACCCACACACAAAAAACCATAAAAGCAAAAACATATCTGCAAAAGAGAGGCAACCCAGGATAATGTTATGATCCCCTGGGAACAATCTAAATCTGACAGAGGTTCATTGGAAGAGAAGAGAAATGATGGATTGACCCCAGACAGGAAGGATCAAGGCAAAAACACAGGGAGAGATGAAGCAGACATGTCCTGAAATGCTCAGCAAGGCATAGTGAAAGGGAACCCTGAGTACAGACTACATTAACTTTCAAACATGCATGGATGTTGATGTGTCTGGTATAAGGCCTGACCTCACCCATGCATTGCTGAAAATGGTGGACACGATCCGCTTGAAGGTGATGACTACAGTCTGATTAATGGAAATTTATTGGGCTTGTCTTAAAAATGTCTGTTGACTGAGCAATTTATAAAAGAAATATTTATAAAGTTCTATGTATATCCTAAATCCTTCAGAAATAAAAAGTAACTGGGATTGTAGATAATTTTATCCAATTCTTGTAATATTGAAACAAATGTTAAAGAAAAGAAAAATTTGGGCAAAATACATTAATTTTACCACTCTCAGGTTTCATGACTAGCAAATTTCTGACATATCCTGAATGGCCCTGAGCCTTCTGCTGAGGCAGGGGTTTGTCCTGGCCCAACAGCAGCAGCCCTACTGTTGCTGCAGGCAGTGCCTGTTTGAGAATCCCTGTTTATACAACTTTCACAAGAATAATTTTTCAACAGATTTAAAGTCAAATGCCCAATGGAAAATGCTTTTAAAATGACCCATGGGGGCAAGGGTGAGGTTGTCTCTCTACAACCCTTCTGTCTGATGAATGCAGCTCTTAGCTACTGCGCAAGACAGTTTCCTGCTCTCCACGTTTTCCTGAAGAACCCCTCTCTCCACCATCTTCCTCCTCAGGAGTGTCCTGCATGGCTTTCTGCAGAATCTGCTTCAGAGTCCTACACTGGAACCTGCGATGCCTAATGGAGCCAACAAGGAAGTAAATGATGGGGTTGGTTCCGCTGTTAACACAGGTGAGGAATATTGTTATGTCATAACCACCACAAGAGAGAAATCTATGGAAATTATTAAAGAAAACTGAGAGGAACCAGTACATTCCATAGGGCAAGCCAAAGAGCAGGAATACCAGCACTGTGAGGGCAATTGTCACATACAGCCTGGTCACAGGCATTCGTCGTGAGCTACAGAAGATCCTGACAACCAGGGCCAGGCTGGAACCTGAGAGAGCCACAAATAAAACAATTATCCAAGCTAATTGTATGAAACGTAGTATACAAATATATGAGGTGCATGCCTTCGATCTCAGGACAGTCAATAACAGAGACCAGGTCCAGAGCAGGGCACACACAACAGCTGATGTATGCCTTGGGCGTTGACAGCGGTACCAGATGGGCCACAGGACAGACAGGCAGCGCTCTACACTAATGGCAGTGAGCATGCTCAGACTTGAAAGGTAGGCAAAACGGCGCATAACAATAATATAATCATGGATGTTGATAGGTACCTTGTGAAAGAAATAAATTATCCTCCTTAGGGAATACAGAGCCTGAACACAGAGTAAGAGGAAATCAGCACCGGCCAGTTGAGGATGTAGACGGAGAAGGCATTCCTGTGCATGCGGAAGCCCAGGAGCCACAGCACTGTGGCATTTCCTGCCACTCCAACCAGGGCAATGATGACAATAAGAATACTCCAAGTTTGCTTCATGGTGAGACAGTAGAAATCTTGTCTGTGGTCACTTCCATTCACTGCTGTGTTGTTAGTTCTCCAGTCCTGGGTGGTTGAACTCATGCTTAGGAATTCTCCACTAGTGTTCCTGAAACAAACAAACAAACAAACAAACAAACCAGAGATGAGCACATGCTGTTTACTCTCTGATCTTCAGACCCACCCTGTTATGTGGGAATAACTTCTCCTGGTTCTTATATAGGAGGAGAAAAAGTTGTAGACATTAAGTAATTTATCAAATGCTAAAATTTCTAGACAGTTATTCTAAATCTAGTTTTTCCTGACGTAGTATGTCTGCCAACCATTGCATCTACCAACTCTGGGGTAGCTGATAGGTCTAGTACAACTGGTCAGTGTCCTAGGCTGTGTCAGGATAGACAGGGCCCTGAACCCAACTTTCTTCCTGTCCTGAGCCTGAGGTTTCTTCTCAGGTACATGGAAGCCCCAGCTTGAACAATGTCTACTCTCAGTCACTTGGAGGGAGGCCTTCTAAAAGGGAAAAACTTAATCATGAATAAGAATCAGTACAGAAATGTGGCTGTATTTTAATTCTTGTGTGAGGCCAGCCAGAACAAGTAGGCTAGCAACACTGAGTCTCAATTTCAGATATTGGAAACTTGAGAGCAGAGAGGCATTAGAGGACATCAAGTGTTTTCTGTTGAGTGTTAGTATGTCAAAAGTCTCCAGCTCCCCAAAGAAGCAATGCGGGGAGTTAAGAACTGTGAATGAATGACTCATGAGCTCAAACGTAGCTGAAATCCAAACTAACTATTGTACAAATGTTTTAAAACAAGTTCCGTACCAGAAAGGATGTAGAGAATGAAGAAATATCATTGTTAAAATTTCTCCAGTGGAAAACTTTTGTGTTTTGGAAGAAGTTCTTACACTACCAAGGTAGATAATGACAGTCATTGTCATTCTGCAACCCAGGAATATACAATATATAACTGTATCTGTGACCCAGAAGAATTTCATGCTCGAGGTTAGGCATTTGATTCTCAATTCATTGTGAGTCCTGGAAGCTAGCTGTGATTTTCTGTGGTAAAATGGCACAGGTCTATGTGGTAGGATGTGTGTGCTGAGATGAAAAAAAAGAAATAGGAAATACCTCAGTTGGAAATATCATGCCCTCCTGGGGGAGGATCAGTGAAAGATGTAAGTGTATAGATACAAGCAGGTCCCAGGACTGATACCTGCCTGGCTGGGGCAGCCATGGTAACCTAGTGCTTTGTCCCACTTCTACCTTTTCCATATGTTTGATAGAGTCCTCCTTCCTCCTCAAGATCCACAGAGTCATTTGGAGAAAATAGAACCACCCTGGTATTTCGTGTCTTCTCACCACACTGCCAAAGGGACTTGAATGGGGGATGTTCCTGTTGATGCTCTCGTGTATCATGGAAGCAGAGGGTTTTAGGATACTAGGAACCCCAGCATGAAACAAGGAGCTGGCAGGATCCCTGGCCCCTCCACATTGCAATCTGCCCTGACACCACAAGCCACAGCAAAACTGCATCCCCTTCAATGGGTGGGCTACGATTTGCAGAATTTCTTACCTAAATGCCTATCCCAGCATCTCTTTTATAACCAGTGCCTTACAATTGAATATCAAAAGACCCCCTCACCCCAACATCGTTAATATACTAGCCTTTCATTAAACTAGAGAGAACTGTCTTCTGAAGGGATTTTCTGAACTTGTAGGCTCCTGGGCTCAGACCAAAGGCAGATGATTGCTCTGTAAGAATCCCCTCTCCCCCTTTGCCTTGCTCCCCAAGAGGCTTCCCACCTGGGATTGCAACAGTCTCAGTAGACTGTGGCTGCTTCATTGGACAAGGGAAGTCTTGGACAGGGTCACACTTGTGTTGTGGGAGATTTTATAGTTATGGATAATATTCCAGTAAACTGTCCTTGTAGCACTGTAAAGGACTTGCTTCGTATCAGTAAAAAAAGGAGTGGCTATCCAGCTCTCCACATGAATAGGATATTCCTTAGCTTTAAGGCAGAAGAAGGTTAGGTTCCATTTATTTGTATATTGGAGGGCTGGGTGGAGACAGAGAGGATTTGGAATAAAAGAGCACCTAGGGAAGGGAGAGAGGAGAGAGGCGAGAGAGAACCAATAGGAGAGTATGGGGTGAGGAAGCCTTGGAGTGAGCTCTCTGCCTATCTGCCTGGGTATAGAATTCCCTGAGATTTGACATGGTTTGTGATTAATAAAGAACATTTGAAATTCAACGTTGTACACTTATTAAGCAATTGAAAGATAATTTAACACTTGGTGCACCAACACGTGGCAAGGACACATGTGAGAAAAGAAGAGAAAAGAAGAAAAGAAGAAAGAAGACAAATGACAGGACAGACAGAGTGGGACAGGAGAGTCCAGACGCAGAGTCTACAAGGAAATGACAGACAACACGGGACAGCAAAAGACAAGGCAAAAAAAAGAAGAAAAGAAGAAAGAAGACACAGGAAAGGTAAAGTAAGCTCAAAGTAAAAGGTAGTTAATAAAGGAATGAAGTTAAGAAAAAGAAAGAATATTAAGTTTAAAAGCAGAGCGTAAGTAATAAAAAAGAGAAAGAAAAGGAGAGAAAGAAGCAGTTTGAAGATAATTACTAACTCCCCTTACCTCAGGAGATAATGTAGCTACTGAGCAGTGCGTAAGACAGAGGAGAAGTATAGCAGCTACAAGATAAATAAATAAAAAAAGAGTAAGGCCTCCTATGGAAAGAGGAGATCTGGAAAGAAAGAGACATAATTAAAGAAAAAAGTGCACACAGGTATGGATTAATAAAGTTCCAGGAAAGGAACCACAGATTTGCAGACCTTCTGTAAGAAAAGAAGGTAATAAAGAGAATGCTTCTTGAGAAGTGGGAGCCACAGTAAGAAAGAAAGAAATAATAAAAGAAAAATACACAGAAGTCTCCTAAGGAAGGAGAGGATAAGTAAGAGTGGAAAAGGAAATTTTTCCATGTTAAAAATGGAAAATATTATGACACAGGGCACTTGGGCTCTGTATAGTTTTGTTATGGATGTTTTAGGAATGAAAGCAGTAGATGGAGAGACAAATACTTCAACTGAAACTAGCATAATATATATTATGGTTTTTGTTATTCTGGTATTTCAAATTGTATTATCAATAGCCATCATGGCTGTGCTCTTTCAAAGGAAATTGTCAGTACAGAAGGAAAAGGGAAATCTCCTAGCCCTTTACTAGAAGTTGTTTTAGATACAGGAGATAAATTAAGAGCAAAATCAGAAAGGTTTAAAATAGTGGAAAGAAAAGCAGAATCTACTTGCTTCTCACAAGAAGCAGCCTTAAAGAGAAGTAGGCAGAAAAAATGCAAACCTTGGTAAAACAAAATTAGAACATTTGATGGAAGAAAGTAAAAGCCTACCTCACTCATAGAACTCAGAGCCTACTGCTCCACCTTATAATGAAATGTGACAGCCAAAGACTGTAAGAAAACCAACTCTGGCTTATCCAGTAAGTATTCACTGAAGGCCCCCTGATGAGGACCATCCGCAGGGCTATGATGAACTTGGATGGCAACCTATAGAAATGCTAGATTTAAAGAGATTTAAAGAGGCAATAGTAGCCTATGGAATGCACTCTCCTTATGTTAAACAGATATTGAACAACTGGGCTGCCAGCACTGAGTCATTCCTCAAGATTGGAGGGACTTGGCAAATGTTGCATTAGAAGCTTTGGTAATAGAACAATGTAACCAAGCTAGAGGCGTTAATATTCTCAGAGATCAGTTGATAGATGAAGTTGAATATGCTGAATTGGAAGTGCAGATCCAGTTTGATGATAATATTTTAGCACAATGTCGTACAGCTGCTTTAAATGCTTGATATAAAGTTGACGAGCCAGGAAAAAAGTCTGAGTCATTTCCAAAAATTATGCAAGGCCCAAACGAGCAATATACTGATTTTTTACAGAGATTGACTTCTGCTGTCCATAAGACAATTTCAGACTCAGAAGCAAGGGAAGTGTTAATTAAATCTCTGGCATTTGAAAATGCTAATTCAGAATGCCAAAAGACAATAAGGCCATTAAAAACAAATTCTTCACTAGATCAATGGATTAAAATTACTACTGATATTGGATCCAATGCTTACAATGCCACTATGATTGGACAAGCAATTGTTCAAGGTTTTAAAAATCAAAAGGTCAGATATTTTGGCTGTGGAAAGTCAGGTCATTTTAAAAGGGACTGTAGACAAATGAATTTTATAAATAATGTTTTCTCTGACAATAAGCCAGAAAGAATATCTCAGTTTCCTGGAATATGTAGAAGGTGTGGAAAAGGCAGACATTCGACTAATGATTGTAGATCTGTAACAGACATTCAAGGTAATTCATTGCTGTGGGGAAAATGCCCGAGGGGGCTTGGCTTAAGTTCCTATCACAGAAAACATGAGACAACAATTTCTTACCAGCAATGGACTAATACACCCTCAGAGAGATTAAAGCAGATAGTGCCTGCAGCTAAAGACAATAATGTTCTAGACTTTGCTATCAAGGACAGAGCTGATAAGAAAAAGTTCCAAACTTCCCAGATTTGTCATAGACTACAAAACCCGTAAGGCATTGCAGTGGCTAGATGTTGTATTATGAGCCAAACCTACAACTCCTGAGGCTGGCATGCTAAATGAATATCCAGCAAGAAAGGGACAAATTATTGGATTTTAAAATTATACATGATAAATAAAACTTTAGCCTAAATTTATAAAAGAAAGGGGTATAAGATATATATATATATATATATATATATAATTGGCTATTTTAACCTCAAATAAACAAACAATTTTAAAAGATAATATTCAAGCATTTTGCTCTAATAATAATAGCTTGGAGTGTGGAGACTCCACCCCATGTTGGGGGAAGGTTGTGTTTTTGTCTTTTCAGAAATGAAACATACAATTGAGAGTATCCAGAGACCACTGGGCTGAAGAGAGACATCAGAGTGTGTGGGTTACTGTCCAGCCTTTAACCTCAATAGTGCCATGAAAATGGACCATTGAAGGCCTTCCTAGCTGCCTTGCTCCTGTGCTGCTTATAGATCAGAGGCCATGGACTACAAAGAATTTAGTTCCCCAGCTTAATACAGAGGCTGGCAGTCAGAGATGGGATTGAGGATTATGACATGAATTTTCCTAAGACCTGATCATGCTATCAGTAACCCACTGATGGGTCATTTTCATTGTTCATTAATGCTCTCCTAAGACAGACTTGGCCATCTTGAAAAGGGGAAATATGGAAAGCTATTGGCTTCATAAAACTATCTTGTCCTCTGAAATCATATTGGAGATGACTCTGCACTGACAGGGAGCCTGTTTTGAAAATTGAGGCAGCTTTCACAGTGCTCAGCTGTGATGATGCAGAAACAGATACCTGCTGATTTTACCACACTGTCTTCTGCTACAGCTGATTTTCTTCAAAGACATTTGAACTGCACAGGCATTTTGCTAAAATTTATGAACAGTTGGTGAACTTCTATGAACAATTGGTGAACTTATCAAAGACATTTGAACTGTACAAGCATTTTGCTAAAAACATTTATGAACAATTGGTGAACTTTTATGAACAGTTGGTGAACTTTTATTGACAATTGGTGAACTTTGGACTTGATCCTTGATGTTACGGGACAGTTACACTCATCAAAGACATTTGAACTGGATGAGCAGTCTGCTGAAATTTGGACTTGGTCTTTGACATACTATATATCTTATATACTTTATATCTTAGCTTCATTTGTTTGAGTCAATATTGTTCTTATTGTAAACAAGAAGGGTGAGATGTTGTGGGACATTTTATAGTCATGGATAATATTCCAATAAACTGTCCTTGTAGCACTGTGAAGGACTTGCTTCCTACCAGTAAACAAAGGAGTGGCTATCCAGCTCTCCATATGAATAGCTTTAAGGCAGATGAAGGTTAGGTGCCATTCATTTGTATATTGGAGGGCTGGGTGGAGACAGAGAGGATTTGGAATAAAAGAGCACCTAGGGAAGGGAGAGAGAAGGAGCGAGGCAAGAGAGAACCAATAGGAGAGTATGGGGTGAGGAAGCCTTGGAGTGAGCTCTCTGCCTAGCTGCCTGGGTATAGAATTCCCTGAGATTTGACATGGTTTGTGATTAACAAAAAGCATTGGAAAATTCAACGTTGTACACTTATTAAGAGATCGAAAGATAATTTAACATACTTGGGTGAGATTCTTTCCAACACTCTTGGGTTTGTTTCTTTATGTCATGTACACACAGATCACTGTGAGAATGCATTCCATGAGAGTTCACTGTGTTAGTCCTCCCACAGTGTCCAGGAATGAAGTCAGGTGGGTGCAGGCCCTATACACTTGGTCCTGGCTTGGTCTGTCTATACCTGAGAATGTAAAAGGGTTATAACCCAATTCTTCAAACCTAGTGAGCTTCAGAAACAGAAGCCTAAGAAGAGCATGAGGACTTCTTCTCAGCACAAAATGACACAATTAAATAACAACAGGGGTAATAATAATTAGATAGATAAATAAACACCATGATCAAGTTGATATCATTCAAAACCCCAAGGATGATTCAACACACACACACACACACACACACACACACACACGCACACGCACACGCACATGTACACACACACATGCACATACACACATATATTAAAATATAATAGAACACATACATAAGTCAACCCCAAAAACCATTATTGTGATATTGACAAAGATGAAGGTCTCAAAACTATGAAGGAACTCAGGATGGATATATAATAAACTAACACGATGAAGCAATATATTGCACTTAAACAGCCAACAGCTTACTGACTGGGGAAAATGGAAATTTTTTAAATAAAAATAAGACATGTCCTTTCATTCCTCTTCAACACTGTGCTTGAAATCTTACTAAAAGCAATAAATCAAGAAAGAAAAGATCTAAACTGAAAGCAAAGAACCCACACCCCTTCATCAGGAAATAGAATTTGCTACTTTAAGAACATGAAGCTTAGAAACATCTCAGTGCATTAGACATCGAAGACATAAACTATTTTACATTCTCATGTTAGTTTGTGTGGAATACAGATATCTTCTATCTACATGATCAGTTATTGTTAGGCCTTGGCATCATCATCATCATCATCATCATCATCATCATCATCATCATCATCATCATTTTGGAGACAGGGTATCTGTAGCTCAATCTTTCTATGAACTCACAGCGATCCACCTGCCTCTGCCTCTGGAGTGCTGGGATTGAAGTTGCACCATGACTACCACCTGACTGACATTAATATTTTTTAGGAATGAGTACATGTGTGCAGATTTTTACAGTGTTAGATGATGAGTTATATAGGAAATAAAATTAGAATAGGAACAGACCAAGTGATGAAGAATTTCTCAGTTATTTAACTCTTTGTGCAGGTAGCACCGAGTATGTTCAGAATTGTTAATGCATGTCCAAAAACTGATGTTGATCATTGAGAGGACTTTGAAGTCAACACCCAACACAGCTTGGCTAGGTTCTAAGGAGCACTTAGCTGCAGAGCCTGCGAATGGGATGTGCATCTGAGGTGACTGCTCAGCAGGGTAGAATGGAAGGACATGAAGATGAGGTCTGAATGTTCCCGCAGAGGGATTTGAAACACAGTCATAACCGATGGAGGATTGCTAAGTGGGATGCTGTGAAGAAAGTAAGACAAACCTAACATACCATAAGCCTTCTGTGTGCTCTCTTCTAGAAGATGGGTAATTCTCTCCGATGATGAAGCTTTTTGTGTAAAGAGTATATGAAGCTGAAAAATTGAAGCATTTGAAATGTGAATTGTGATGGACCTGCAGATTTCAACCAGAGCAGCCGGACAAGCTCATTGGGTGGCACAATTCTCTGTTTTGAAAGTTTACCTACATTTATCTTGGAATCTTTGCAAGAGCCTGGGAGGTAAGAATGACTGGCTTGTGCCATTTTAGGAGGATTGAGTGGAGCACAAAAGGATGAGTGATTGCAATTGGCCCTCACAGTTTGGACTCAAACATGTGATATATGCCTCAGGACTATTACAATGTACATGTGAGTGTCATGCATATGACTCTGTGTGTGTGTGTGTGTGTGTGTGTGTGTGTGTGTATGAATGTGTGCAAGCATCTGAATGTGAGTGTGTGTTTGTGTGTAGCTGTAGATGTGATGTCTCTTCACAAGTGCATATTTGTGTGTGTTTTCTAAACTTTATGCTAACATCTTCAGCAGCACCCCATGTTTTGGACATAGTTTCTCTCCCCATGCAAGGCTCACTGATCCAGCTCAATGGCAGGGAAGCAGCAGACTACTAGGATCTTGTCTCTCTTTCCCCATCACTGGGGCTATAGGCATCCTGCCAGTCCTGCTTCAATGCTCCTCCATAGATCGTTGATGTTGGAACACAGGTTCTCACACTTACAACACACAGTTTTCAAGCTGAGTTATTTTCCCAGATTCAGACCAACACTTTGACAAACACTTTTGGAAAATAATCATCATGTGGATTGGAAGTGAATCACGAGAGTGAATCAGGAGGTGAATCAGGAGAGCACAGGAGAGTTTCTCAGGTATAATCAAGATGGCAGTCAACTATAGAAGGAATAAAAATCTAACGTCTCAACTTCAGAAATAATGGAAGGGAAACAAGTCAAATAATGTTGACAGCACAGGGGGAGGACATCAGGGGCAAACAGGAAGAAACAGAATGTGATGTTCACATGTAACTCACTTCTCAGGAGGAGAGGACAGAAGAATCAAAAGTTCAAGATCATACCTAGTAAGGATGAACCTAATCTGGTTACTAATACCCTGTGCCATTTGCAAAAAGAAGGTATTTTAAAACAATTTTAATAACAACTAGCAAAATCTAGTGTTTAATTGCTTTGATTAAAAGATTTCCTAACTTCAGAATCCAAAGAACTCTCAAAGGCTGGGCACTTTCAAAGGGAAAGAGCACAGGGCCTCCTGGGAGGCAGAGGTGCACACAGTGAAGGAGTGCATTACAAGGTCTCCGAGACCCCAGCTCCCTCCTTCTGGCAGGTCTGTGTAGGACGCACAAAGGAAAACCTAAGTTCTGCCATCTCCACTCAAGGCTCTCCACAGTTTCTTGTGCTTTTATGAGGATCTATATCTGTCTTCCTATTTACACAGGAGGATCTGTCAGGACTGAGTCATGCATGTTCCCTGTGCTACTGTGCACAAGGCTTAGCGTGTTTTCCCCAAGATCACCTGTTGCAGTGTTCTCACTTAGCAGTGAGAATCTATGGCTCTAACACACAAACAAAAGGTTTCTGCTGATGTCACCTCAATAGAGACCCCCGAGCAGCCACAGAAGCCATGCTGAGTACTGACTGTACTCTGTTCTCTGACTGTCACTCCTTATTCTGAGAGCACTCAAAAGTCCTCATATGAACACAGACTTGAGAGTCTATCAAGCAAATCACAGCCTCCTGGGATTCCTCAAAGCTCTTCTCTCCTCTGTACCATGGAATTCAAATCAGAAAATGGAGTCTAGTTACCATCCTCTTGTTGTTGATGTTGAAATATGAATAAACAGTTGCAATTTGGAGAGATGAGCAGATAATATTTACTCCCTCCTGCTCCATGAGATTACCAGGAGTAACCTTTCCTGGTTCCATCTTTGTCTTTCCAGGCCAGCATGCTGATGTGTCTGAGTCCTGTTGACTAGAGAATGATGGTGCCCTTTAATTTGGAGAACAGCATCTTAAACATTATTAGGATTGATGCTGTATAGATTTCAGTTTCACTTTAATAAATGACATTTCATGTAATTTTTATACAGTTTTTATTTTGTAGCCCTGAGAAAAAAATTCTCTTCCTAAAATTCAGTCTATTCTCAAGGGACAATATTTTATGAATGCGTGTGTTTATTCCATAAAGATAGCAATACAGTAATAAAATGCAAACAATGAAAAGTGAATTAAAGATATTTGAGGGAAATGGTCTAATGATATAGACAACTTGACAGACAAATATACAGGTCATAGTTTCATGTGCTGTAAAACTTTCTCCCCACCCTCCTGTTCCTGTCATCTTAAGAGAATTGCTTCATTGAATTATAACAATGGAATTTGTCTCCTGTTTCTGTTGATCTGAGCCCCTGGATAACTCCACCAGGACACTGGAGGGCAGCAGAAGAGGGACTACATTTTTCATTCTAAGTCTGTCATCTGGAGAGAATGTATTGGCAACACCTCTCCACCTGCCTGAGTATTCACCAGCAGCACTATGGGACAGCTATAGTTGTGCTCCCTCTAGTGACAGCTCTTATGCTTGACACTAAAAGCCTGAGAGTAGAGCTCTGCTTTAGTGTGTTACTCCATAAAAATTCACCACACATTTCCATTTTCCCTTAATTCTGCCCATTTTTATGAATTATCTCATCCTGAGGTAATTCTTCAGTGTCTCTATTTGAATCATTTTCTGTCTTCTTGGTATTTTGTCCCTTGTATCAAAAAAGGATTTGAAGAAGCAAGACTAATAACCTGTTTGACAAGGCCTAGAAACGAGAAGCAATACATACACAAAGCCTTCATACTTAAATGAACTTAAGAGGATGTTATATCCAGGACATCACATCTAAATGTTTTGGGGAAATGTGGGTTCTCTTAGAAGGTAGAAAGTTTCAGGGGGAGGATTCTGTGTCCTGCCTTCCTCTGGAGGAAGCAGCAGACCCCTGCATGTCACTCTGTGGTAGAATCACAAGGATGTGAGCTCAGAGAAAACAGCATACCAAGAACTTCCTGAAGGTCAATGCAGTATTTCCTTACCATTCTTCCGTTTCCCAGTCCATTGATGGGGAGCTGACCAATGCTGAAGGAGAGAAAGTCTTTCTTAGAGTGAGTGACTGACTCCACAGTTCACGTCTTTGTTCCGTAATTCAGCAGGTGCTTCTAGGAGGTGAGAAAGAGTCTGTGGCCAAGTGTGACTAAGTGAGGCTTATAAACTCTCTGAAATGACCCATGTCTTCCTGTGCATGTTCCTGATCATGTCACAGACAAGAAACACTTCAATCCAGGTCCTCACTAAAATGTTTCTTGGCATCTGCCTTGTTCACTCACACATCACCCTCTTCCATTTCCTCACATTTGGTCCACACTCCTTTAAGTAATTACTGTTCTCTGCTTGCAAAGTCCCATCACAGGTAGCAACTTCAAGCATATGAGCTTGCATTTTTTAGTTAATGCCTAAAGAATAAATGTATAATTGTGTCACTCAACTCCCTGCATGTCCACACTCAGCCCATTACATCCCTGTGAATAGCTTTTCTGCAAATTATACAAACACAAAATCAATTGAGTGGATGCCCTGAATTCCATTCTCCAGATATCACCACTTCCTAATCTCACCATCTAATTACTCTTATCATTAGTATCTGTGAGTGCAAACTGGTTTGTGTAGTTCATTTGTCCATATGAAATGGACCTACAGAATTTCCTGAGGAAATGCAAAATTCCATACACTGAACACACACTTCTTCCTCTCTTGCCTTCATACAATTTGTTCTTTTTTTATGATCCCATGATATAAGTGCTCACCTATTCGCTTCCATTTCTCTAATTTTTCATGTTGCTTTTCGTGGTACAGTCACTTTCTGTTATCTGTTTTTTAAAATGTGATTTATTTGGGAATGTCAAGGGCTTCAACTTTGGTGAGTGTGTCAGAAATACCATGGTCTGAACTTGTTTGAATTCTTTCTTCCCTGTGGTTCAGGTGGCTTGTGCTTGCTCATCAGGGTGGTAGTTTGGAAAGTGTTGAGTGAGTTTTGATGGTCAAAGGTTAAGAAATGATCCTCCTGCCAGGTGGTAGTGGCACATGCCTGTAATCCCAGCACTTGTGAGGTAGACATAGTATGATCTCTGTGCTTTCAAGGCCAGCCTGATCTACAGATTGAGTTCCAGGACATCCAGAGTTACAATGTAGAAACTCTGTATTGAAAGAAAACAAAACAAAACAAAATAAAAAAGAATAAAAAAAGAATATTGGAGCTGTGATTTTAGATGACAGGTTGGAGAGGTGACTCAGTGTCTGAAATGTGTACTTAGCTTCCAAATGACCTTATTTCATTTCGATTTGTCCTTAAAAGGTATGTCAGAACTCCCTGTAACT
The DNA here is from genome assembly GCA_026225945.1 of Cricetomys ansorgei. Classification (NCBI taxonomy): domain Eukaryota; kingdom Metazoa; phylum Chordata; class Mammalia; order Rodentia; family Nesomyidae; genus Cricetomys; species Cricetomys ansorgei. Next base: position 132,296 of record JAMJFZ010001424.1, read on the forward strand.
CCAGATTAAAAGTATCTAATGCCCTCTTCTGACTTTCATGTGCACCTGGACTCACTTGCATATACCACTCACTCACTCACTCACACACACACACACACACACACACACACACACACACACAATTTTTAAATAAGATAAATCTTTAAGAAAGATGTATCAGTGTCAAGTGTGCATAGGAAAGTCTTTTGTGATATGCTAAACATAACCACAATTAAAGAGAAACACAGTGAGATACCAGAATATGTCCACTGGATTGGAAATGCAAGGTGGCACCGACTTCTGACGAGAAGGTGCACTGGGAATGCTCACACATGGTGAGTGAAACCTCAACAGGAACTAATACAGTCAGGCAAACATTTGTAACAGTACATCATAGAGTTTTATAGTTGTCACTATTAGCATGCTACTTATAATTTATCAAATTAATTAAACGTACACTCCCAAATGAATATCTACACAAGTATTTTGAGATAAAGCTCATTGCAGAGTGTTGTAGACGTTTATTTTTAGCTCTGTTTAAAATGTTTTCTTTGTGTACTGTTGGGTGAGGGGCGCTCTATGACTTGACTATTTATGTAGTCTGCAGGTGTTGGCTTTCTGTGGGAGATGTTTGATTGCTCATTAGCTGAATCTGCTATCAATAGAGCACCTGAGGAGCTTAGGAAATCAATAAAATCCCCTAAGAGGAGATGCTCAGGGTTTCACTGTCCAGTATGACACTTGCCATAGTAGTGGTTCCCTGGTCTGGCAATGCTTACACCTATGAGTAGGTCTCCATTTCTTCCTTATTGAGTGACATAGAAACCTAAAAGCTACAGCAGAGCCTTGCCTAAAACACGTAGGGCACCAGGATCAACCATCAGTTCAGAAACATTATAAAGTTGTTGCTAGCTCTTAATATACTTGTCACATCTAGACATGGTGAAAAGATCCTCATAGGTAAGTGAATAAGCAAACAATGGAACATTCAGATAAAGTGAACATTATTCATCATTAATAATAAATGAGCACACTATGAGAAGTCACACAAAAAGCAAAAATTAAAAGGGAATGAAGTCATTCTAAGAGAGTCTGGATTATTTCAATGAAATGAAGTATAGAAGACAAAAATCTGTAGTGACAGAAAAGTCAGGGATTGACAGGAGTAATGGCAGAAAATGGGAAGACACAGGATGGTTTTAGAGCATCAGTGTTATCACGTATGTGCATCTAAGAACAGATGCACGCAGTGTGCTTTTGTCAAAATCCATCGAACTGGATTTGGGTCCCACAAGCCAAGTGCTGCTTGTCTGAGACTTCTACCTCCTCCCTGCCCCTCTCTTGTGAGCTTTCCTACATCCCAGCCTGTTCCCCATGACTGTGCAGCCATGACATATGGCTGGATGTTCCAGGCTTCTCAACATTTTAACATATTTATATCCCACTTCTTGTTATATGCTTTCAATTTACACTCTCCAGTTTTTAAGATTTTATCTTTAGTTAACTGCTTGTGTCTATATGCATGCACTGGTGCATGTGACAGCCTTCAGAGCCCAGAGTTAGCGGAGTTGGATTTATATGTGGCTGAAAGCTGCCTCACATTGGTTCTGGGAACCAGACTCCAAGAGTTTGCAAACTCAAGAGCAGCAAGTGTTTCTTTCATTTAGCAATCTCTTCAACCCCATCTACTTTTTGTTTTTGAAAATAATAAGAACAATGTATACCTCAGATTAAGAGAAAATGACTAGGAAGTGCAGTGGGGATTCACCGAGCTTCAGAAATAACTTTATATCTTGATTGGGTTTGAAATTATTCATTGATATTTGTTTAAGTCAAGTTGCTGAACTATATTTTAGGTCTGTTCAGAGTGCTCTCTTTATTTAAATTTCAATTGAAATTATCAAATATTGCAATATTTAAAATATTTATTGGTTCCTGCAGAAAATATAATTGATATGCATGTAAATCATGTAGTAAATATTTTGAGTTTCTGAAAATGATGCAGTTGTGACAAAAGTTTGATTACAACTGGAAAGAATCCTTAAACATCATTCAAATTTGCCACAAGTCACTAAACCACCCATGGATAATAGGGCAAATAAAGGGGATGAACGGGAAAGACATCTCTTTGGGATGCTAAGCAAGGCTATGAAAGGGAGCCATGGGAAATCCAACTACTCATACTTTGAGTGTGATCAGATGTTGGAATTTTAAACAGACATTTAAAATGATGTAAGATATTGGAAGTTTTAAAGGACATGGGCCTTCTAAAGTTGGATTCTGTTTTCATATTATGATATTGCTAGGATATTTGAGGACAAGGAAGAACAGGGTATGTTTTAACAGTGATATGCCTGTGTGTCAAATTGGCAAGGAATGGAACATCCTATTTAGCTTCAATTGTCACACTGACATAGCCAAGAGCAGGCTCTAAGGAGAAATCTCTATTTGGGAATTACCCTAGATCATATTGTGTTATGGGCATTTTGGGGAACAGCCCAGCTCACTAAAACTGGAAGACTTCCTAAGCTGAAGGTTCTGAGATATATAAGAGAGATAGTTAAGCATGAGCTGTGATCAATCCAAAGGGTTAGCCAGTAAGCAGTGTGAGCAGTAAGCAGAGTCACTTCTTTGAACCTGCAATGCCATTAGGAGACAATAAATGATTGGTTTGACACAGCTATTAGCAGAAGGTAATAACTTCATAAACATTGAAAGGTGAAATGCTATAAACATCCACAATCCAATCTAAAGGAGCCAGTTGCTACCATAGGACAAGCCAAGAGCAGGAAGACCAGAACCGAGAGTGCTATAGACACACAGTCTGGTCACAGGAATGCTGTGTGAGCATCAGGAGACCCTTACCAACAGGGGTAATTTGGAACATTAAAGTGCTACAAATAAAGCAATTAACCTTACAAAATGGTGAAATCTAGTTTCTCACAAAACTAGACCAAAACATTTGGTCATTTCATGACCAAAAACATTAAAGAAGACACTATGTGTCTCCTTTCCAGGAGGCTCAACTACAAGGACAAGGCTCACAGCAGGGCACACATGGCAGTTTCTGTGTGTCTCAGTCTTTGACAGTGGTGCCATATGGTCACAGGGCAGGCAAGCAGAGCTCACTGCTAATGGCACCAAGCATGCTCAGACCTGCAAGATAAACAACGGTGAAGAGGACAGAGAAAAGTAAGAAACAGAAATGAAACAAAACATGATGATGATGACCTGCAGGGAATGTGCAGTCTGAAAGCAGAGGAAGAGAAAGTTGGCCCCAGCCAGGTTGAGGATGTTCACAGGGAAGGCATTCCTGTGCATTTGGAAGCCCAGAAGTCACAGCACTGTGGCATTTCCTGCTAGGCCAACCAAAGGCACTGATAATGATACGAAAATTCAGGGTAATTTTTATGGTGGCACAGAATGAAGTTAGAATGTGGTCACTTCCATTCACTGCTGTGATGTCAGTCCTCCCGGATAGGACAGGTGGATCTATGCTTTAGAACACTCCACTAGTGTTCTGGAAAAGAAAATCAAGGCATGAGCATATATTTGATCAGATGCTTAGACCACACTGATAATTTGGGGTGATTGATGCCCGGTTTATAAGCAGGAGAAACGGGACTGTAGAAATTAAGCACTTTTTCAAACCCTGAATGTCCTAGAAATTTTTAAAAATCCAGTTTATACTGACTCAGCCTATCTGCAAACCATGTCCTCTATTGTAGTAGAGGCTCCAGTATACCCACACAGCATCATAGATTCATGAGAAAGAGACAGGACAGTGAACCCAAGTATCTTTCTGTCATGAGGCTGTGGTGTATTCTCAGGTATGGGTGTATGGAGCTCCAGTATGACCACTGGCTTCCCTGAGTCACTGCGAGGGAGCTATCAACTGGGAAGAGAGTGGAAATCCTGAACGAGGATTGTATTCCTTACTTTTCTGCTGGTGTGATAAAATGCCATGACCTAGACAACTCGTGGATGAAAGAGTGTATGTGGTTTTCGGTCCCAGAGGGCAGAGTCCAGTGAAGGATGGAGGCATGGCAGCAGGCAGCAGGCATGGAGACAGGGACAGAGAGCTGACCACTCACATCCTCACGTGCAAGCATGGAGGAGAGTGAGCAAGGACAGGGCAGGGAAGGAGGCTTTACTCTCAGGGCTGCCTTCCTCCAGCAAAGAGACATCCTTCCTCCAGCAGCCAGGCTAACTAACCCTCCCAACACTACCATCAACTGGGGCAGGAGATCAATCAGAGCCAAAGAGAATCATTCTAAGTCAAACTAGTGCAAGCGTCATGAGAATGGCACTTCTTATTAAGACTAGCATGAGAACAACCCAGCCTAATTGTCTAGAAGTTCTGGGTTCTTTCCAAATTTAATGCATCAGAAAGCAAATGGGCCTCCGAGAACACCAAGGCTTTTGGGTTTTTATTACTCATGTCACAAACATCCCCCTCTCTACGGGAGTACAGTGAACAGTTAATAGATTATTACCTAACCGATGAATAAGTGAATCAGAAGTCTAATGGCAGTTGAAATTTTAGAATAAATGTTGAACACACATTTAAAATATACTTAGTATTAGAAAAATTTAATATTAGAAGAATATGCCATTATTCATTATTCATTCAATGGAGACAAAATTACTTATCCCAGCAGATAGGGCTTATACTTCTGTTTCCTATATGTCAATGGTCAATAAATATATGGTCTTAATAACCACTTGGAAAAGTTTGAGTCCAGAATTAGGGATAGGACTCTGTGTTGAGTTGAATTATGAACACTTTTCAGGAATAAAACACACATTTGGGATAAGGGTGCTTCTTTCAACAGGACTCAATAAAGGCTCCCATTTAACAGAAATGTCTACAGAGGAATAGGACGTTGTATTCTATGAGCTATGTAATATAATCTCACATGTCACACCACACAGGTTATTTCATATAGAATGCGTTTTACACATTCAGTAATTTAAGTAAGACAATTATCCGAAGGGACATATTCTTCTTAAATTTTCTTTGATAAAGTGCTTTGAGTGAGAGACAGCAGATGTGCACACAGAAGTCAGTTGGAAGTAAGTATCACTTCACAAGAAGGTGAAATGAAAATTGTGTTCTAATCACTTTTCTATTACTGTGTTTCAAGCACTGCCCAAAAGCAGCTTGTAAATGAAGGGGTTTATTTTTCATTACACTTCAAGGTCAAATCCATCACAGAGGGAAACCAGACCAGAAACTATGGAGGAAAAACTTGCTGGTTCATTTTTGGTTCTCTTGTAGGCTCCTGTTTATCTTGCATTCTTATATACTCTAGGGTCACTTGCCCAAGAAATGATGTCACCTATAGAGGTCTAGGCCCTCCTATTTTAATTAATAATCAGGATAATGTCCTACGGTTATGGCTATTTGCCAATCTGTACTAAAAACTTTATCAATTGCTAGTCTCCTGTTACATGACTGTCGTTTAAATGAAGTTGACAGTTAGAGGTAACTAGAACTATTTGGTTGTATGATAAATTCATTTTTATTTTTTAACTTGTCATCTGAAGTCAGCACTATTATCATTCACATGAAGAGCTGCAGCAACAGAGGCGGAAAAACATTGACATTTCATATACTAATAAATAGGTAAACACACACACAAAATGGAAAGGCGGTAGAGCTAATAAATCTAGATTTCTGGGTGTATATGAGGTTGAAACAGTACAATTGCAAGGCTTCAGGGTGGGGTGGATGACATAGAGAGTCATGGAAAGACAAGAAAGTGCAACAACTAATGGATGCACAGACCAGTTGAACTCTACCAACACTGAACTATAGACTTGTAAAAGAATCCTTACTAATTGCTCAGCAACTCCAAGAAGTACTGTTGCTTCCCAGTTTCCTTCCCCATGTAGCCATGTTGCTCTTCTCCATCCCAAAACAACTTCCAGGCAGTTCCAGAACTTTAATTCCCAGAACTGGACTTAACTGATCCCTACTCCATTGACACTCTTACACATACATATACACATCGGGACATCCCTCCTCTAACTATCATCTAGGCTCTGTTCCTCTCTACTCTGTAGGCAATATGCCTCCTCTGCAATCTTGTTTCCCTCAACCACTAGGTAGGCATCTCAGTATAGCACCCCATAGTTCTTGTATTTTCTCTGGTGTCTCACTCCAAGTAGCCAGACTGAATGGCATGACTCCTCTAAGATCTCACATCTCTACCTTCAACTAGACTTGCTCCTTCCAAGATTATAAGCAGCTCAGTCCTCTGGGACCTTCTTGCGTATTGCTCATAGTAGGTCCTGATTCTAAGCCACACAGATTTCCTGACTACACAACCAGCTTCTCAAGAAGCTGGTCCCTTAATTTCAAGTTGACCAGAGATTACTCAAAGTAGAGCAACTCAAAGTACTTCCAGACTTGGAGAAGCACACCAGAATGCCACAGAAGACAAGACAGTTAAGGGTTATGCTGACATTTTGATAGTATGTACCTGCTTTCACAATATTGGTCTCTCAAAGTAGACCAGGAATAGAGCCCATAGCTCTCAATACAAGTTCCATAAGTAAAAAGCAAGTCTCAACACTCTCACAGATTAATACTCTCCTGAACATTGTATACACATGCATGGAAAGTGATTTGAGCAGAAGGAAAGAAAGAAGAAAGAAAGAAAGAAGGAAAGAAAGAGAGAGAAAAGAAAAAAGAAAGAAAGGAAAAGAAGGAAGAAGAGAAAGAAAGACACAACAAACAAATTATTTCGAACATGCAATTCCCAGCACAGAAAAAAAGTAACAAAAGCCAGGGCAATACAATCTCCCCCCCCCAATTACTAATTACTATGAAAGGACCTGGAAAGTGTTGCAACTAAAGGATTCAAAAAATGATCTTAAATGTACAACTGAAAATGAATATGACTGCGTTCCAAAAACCTGAAATGACTCTGGAAATGAAAAATTCAATCTGGAAATACTTAATAACAGAATGGATCCTGCCAAAAACAGAGATACTTCAGACTAGAAGACAAAGTTGAGGGAAATGCATCACTTAGTTTTATATATATATATATATATATATATATATATTTTTTTTTTCATATATATGGAAAGTTTGGGATATCATGAAATACTTAACTTTCAAATTAGGGGTAAAAGATTAAAGAATACCTCATTGAAAGAGTATGCAACACTAAATAAGATATGTGTACCACAGCTTCTCTTCTGCAAGGATTAAGGTCATCGCTTATGAGAGGGAAGAAAGGCTGCTAGAGCCAGAGGTAGCTGATGTCTACAGAAAAGTATATGGCAGATATGAAAGTGCCGTGCCACATGTGAGCTCACAGTGTACTCACAGCTATACACACAAGACCTGCACAAGGTCAAGCCAGCTAAATGTCCAGCATGGATGAGTGAAGGGCTCATGGAGTCCCACCTCTAGCTGAGGAGCTATTGGCAACAGATGGCTCCTGAGGCAGGAAGAATCACTTATCTTTGGGGGGTCAGCTCCAGAAAGGCTTTTCATGATACATTAGATGGTCTCACACCTATACACACACAGTGTCCACATAAGTGGACTCAATGGTTTTCTTTCATAAGAGCACATGAAGATGGGAAAGGGAAGAGGTAGCATAGGAGAGGAATTTGAAGAGAGGAAACCTGTAAACCTTAGCCTTCAAATCTCCCATAGTCAAGTCTAACAGCTCACAAAACTGACAACAGGTACTTTTCCAGTCTCCTTTTTAGGGAGGACACCCAAAGATCCTTGCATTCTCTTCCTAAAGGTGAAGAACAGGATCCTGATGTAAGAAAGGCAAATAATCACTTTGAGAATAAGTTCTCAAAATATCTTACCATTCCCACATTTTCTTGATGGAAGCCGTAAGCTGGTCTGTGACAAAGGGAACAATCTCCCGAGTCAGTTGTTATTAGCAAGGATGTCTCTGTCACAGAATGGTGTCTACTGGAGGTGAAGCCTGGGGCTTGAGGAAGCCTTATCACAAGGGTGTAGAGGCATGTGGTTTCCTGTATGCAGTATTGTTGGGAAATGCTTGTCACTCCTTTGAGCCATGTTCCTCATGAGGTGATTAACATTTGGTTTGATAAGTACTATCTTTTTTCCTCTCCTTAAACCAACCCTATGGAAACTTCTTACAGCCAGATGGCTGCCAATGTTAAGCACTATAAGCTAGTATTGGGAGCTTGTGCAACTAAAAGCCACACTGTCTTCTTGTTACTCAAATAAAAAAGGTACTAATGGAACTGAACCACACATATTCATTATTACACCAGTAATACAGAACAGTTTTTATCCCAGTGGCACAGATAAATACTAGATAAAACACCTTGATTTTTATTCTTGAGATTTGAAAACTGGTTCCTGTTTTTCATGTAACTTCTTTACATGTTTTAATCCTGTGTTTGAATTGTAAAGTTACATTTTAATTCCATTTCTATTATCAAAATGATAAAATGATGGCCCACAAATGATGAAACAAGTTCAAGATATAGTATGTATTATAGAAACATCAGAAAGATTTTTAAATATTTGTAATTAGAATGATAAACATTATCATAGTATATATGAAATAATAGATAGAATATAAATGCATAGAGTGGGGACTTGGATAGGAAATACTAGGATTAAAACAGTCTAGCAAACACAAAAGGCACCACTGATGAGTGTAAAGCTGAGTACACACTTGGAAAAGACAAAGCACACACTTGAAATTAAGATTCACTAGTGGAATACAATGGAAAACTTCCAAATGGAAATCAAAGAGAAAACCTACGTAGAAACAAGGACATGTGGACACTATTCAATTACAAGAGCCATAAACATACACAATTAGACCAACAGATTGAGGCAAAGAGAATGGAACAGAAGAAACATTTGATGTAAAATTGATTGAGAATTATCAAAAATTATTACCAGAAACCAAACATATTACTAACAGAAAATGAAACGCTTAATATGCATAGACACTAAAGTACAAACTACTAACGATGACAAGGGTAAAGATGAAATTCCAAGAGAAGTATTTTAAAAATCAAATTAACCAAGGCACTGTAGTAAATCTAATCACTTAAGAAGGCAACTAAAAAAAGAAAGAAGGAGAAGGGAGAGAGAGAGACAGAAAGACGTATAGAGACAGAGACAGACAGAAAGACATACAAGGGGACAGAGAAAGACAGAGATAGAGACAGAGAGGCAAACAGAGAAAGAGACAGAAACAGAGAGAGATAGAGATAGAGAGAAGTGTGTTAAATTTGGTGAGTTAGAACAAAAGCAGTCCTAAAAGGGAAATTTAGAGCATGGAACGCAGTGGGTAAGAAAATCTAAAATCAACAAAATGTATAACAGAAAAGGAAAAGAAAGATAAATTTAAGTTTAAAAAAAGTTAAAAATCAACTGAAGACAGTTGCTAGCAATGAAATTGAAAACAGGGAAATAGTATAAAAAACAGGAAGCCAAAAACACTTTCTTTGAAAAGATGAACAGAATAGATAAGCCTCTTATCAAGCTAAACAGAAACAAAAGCAGAAACACAGCATATATTTTGGGTACATGACTCAGGCAAATCTATCTGGAACTGACCTAGATGCTCCCTCCCAACTGACTACTGTGCAATGCAGGTCATGGGCGATAAAAGTCAACTATTTTTTCCAGGCGTATACTGTATGTGCCACAATTCCAACATGTGTGCAAGATGTGCACAGGACTGTTATAGGAGTAATTAACTCCTTTCTAATTTCTTTCAGGCTCACTCAACAAAAGTGTACACATATTTGACACTGTAAACTTGGTCAAAAACTTACATTTAGAGAAGTCATGGGCTTTTGAGAAGAATATACTATGAATGTTTGCTCTAAAGACATGTCATCAAACTACCTCTGAGACACGGATGTTTGTATTCATAGACTAGTGCTGAACTCAGCCTGGGTCAGAGAAATTTCTTTTGTGCAGAGGACAGCAGTTAAGGCAAAGCCATCAGTGTTCAAAATGTTGAGAGCAAATGACAGTCAATGTTCAACCCTAAATGAGACAAATATATCACCCCATCCAAGGCTTAGGAGTAGAGCAGACATGGAACATGGAAATGAATAAGAGACTACACAGGGCATTTCACACTAATTAGAGTGTTTAAAATTGAAGACTCAGCTTATCCAAAGTGTTGGAAGCATGTGCAGCAACTGGAGCTCTTATGGTTTGTTGGAGGTCATGTGAGTAAGTACAACCTCTCTAGGAAATAGTTAACCAGTTTCTTATATAATGAGGTATGCCTTATAATGCAGTATATCCAAGAAAATGAAGGCACATGTCCATAAAATCCCTGCATTAAAAACGTTTACAATAGTCAATCAATATGAAGTGGCTAACTATGGTAAAGCAATAGAGCTTCATAGTGATGACAGAAAGAATACAATTAAATGGATCAACTGAAAATGGGGAGGTGCTGAGCATAAATAAGATGCTAGGATTCAAATGCATACATTATGTTTCTAAATATATAAGGAGAATATCCAGACGAAGTTTATGGCTGATAAAGGAAAAAGAATCAGTGTTTTTCTTTGGCAGCAGAAATAGTAAGGAGGGTGATACAGAGTGACTTTAAGAGATAAAATTTTACATTTTGATTATTTTGAGTCATGTCGGTGTGCCTTTCACTAACCACAGCAAAATTGTATCCCTGTAATCTTGTACACATCTCACTCTCTTAATTATTTTAGTCTTAAAATAATTGGCAAAAAAGCAGAGATGCAACATTTAAACTAATGTTCTTTCATGAAAAATCCCATTGGAAATCCCCCATGAGGTATTAGAGTAGCCACAGAAAGGAAAATCTCTAAGTAAGTTCAAAGAGAAAAAGGAGAGGAAAGGGAAAAGAGTGGATCTGGGTGTCTACTGGAGGACTCGAGTAATGTAAACCACAAGGAAACAGCCAATCAAACCTTATATGGTATTGTCTTGTTTGGGTATCAGATCAAAGTACATGCTTGCAAAACCTAGTGATGAAATAAACAAGCGTTAAGATAGGAATAAATCTGATAAACTTATAGATGCCTTCTTAAGTGATTAGATTTACTACAGTTCCTTGGATTATTTTGATTTTTAAAATACTTCTCTTGGAATTTCATCTTTACCCTTGTCATCGTTAGTAGTTTGTACTTTAGTGGGCCCTGGGACCAGTGGTGTGATCATTCGCCTAGTCCACATTAGAGCCCTAGAATGTCTGGACAACAGAAAATTCAGATAAACAGAAATTCCATGATGGCCTTCCGTCCCCAGTCAGGAAAATATTCCCTGTTTAAAACTCACCAGCCAGTTTTGCAGATTGAGAAAAAGAAAAAATGGAAAAAAAATTAACTGCATAATTTAGGGTCTCAGGAGGGATGAAACTGAATATATTGGGTCCACAAAACAGCTGAAATAGACACTGATATACATATGGCCATTTTAAAGCAGTTTATTTTCTGCATGTTACATACTGACGTATCAGGGCTAGCCAATTTAAAAAAACATGGCAGTGGAGAAAGCTGGTCATGTGGGCCTTTTAAACCAAACAGGCAGTAGCTAGAGGGTCTTTCTGATTGGTCAGGATCTGAATACTGGATTGGCTTGTTAAAATCCAGGGCGAGGGGCACGGGTGAACCAGGGACTGCTGGGAAAGCAAGGACTTGACAGGTAAATGGAGAGGCAAGTTCAGTACCGTCACCACTAGGGAGCACTGTTCCTCTCACGTACCATTAGTTTCCAGTGTACTTGAAGGTTTTACTGGAACCAGCAACAGTATCACCTAATTAGTGCAAAAGTTCAGTAAGGTGTTCTTCCTTTAACTTTACTCCATTTTCCTTTAGCAAACCTTTTAATAACTCTTTATACTGTTGTTCATAAGACAGAGAACTTCCACCTTTTTAATGTGGGAAAAATATCTTGTTATATCTCTCTTTTAGAAGGCTTTTATCAGTGTCTATAAGTCTCACATATACACCTTTTCTTTTTCTACAACCTATGTCTGCTCAAGAGTTTTCTGTTTATCTCCTGAGGTGAGAAGAATTAATATCTATTACTATCTTCTCATGCTCTATCTTCTGGGGTCAGCTTTCCTTGAGCTTGATCTCCCAATCTTAGAGGTCTGCATGGTGTGGTAAGAATTAATGTTGAGCAGTTCCAGTAAAGAACAAAAATACACTCTCCAAGACGTAAGCCTGAATGACTTAGGCAGAGGGAACAGCTTCTGAGATGGACTGAATCCTGACCACATGGTCTTCAGGCAATTTATTGAGGAGAAGCAGGCCCACAGATGCAACGTCTTATTTTCATTAATGAATAGACTCCTGTAGTCCAGGATCCCCAGTGCCTGGCTGACCAACCTTGATACCACTAGACAAATGTCAAGATTGAGCGACATGGGTGTTTCCATATCTCTTTGTTGGATACTGCAGGGGGACCATAGAAATCCCTTCCATTAGCAATAAAACAAATGGATGCCTTTAACATGAAAGTCAAGAGGGCAAGATGATCTAAACACCAATCCTCAAACTAGCATTCTTTCTGCATTCTACCATAGCCCATCCACATCCAGTTCACAGGCTACAGAAGGCGACCTTTCCTCCATTAGTTAATGCTTCCAGGCATAGTAAATGTTTCCAAATTCATTTAAATGCACAGAGAATAAGCTCAAATATCCCATAACACTTAGGTACACAGGCTGGCATGGATTTGAGTCTGAGATGATTGCTCAGCTGAGGAAGAAGGGAGGAAGTAAGTGAAGGTGAGGTCTGAGCGCTGCTGCAGAGGAATTTGTAATGTGGACATTAATGGAGGACTGCTAAGTGGAGCACAGTAAACGGGAAAGACAAACCTAACAAAACATTAGCTTTCTTTGTAGACTCTTCTAGAAGATGAATTTTCTCTGACGATGAAAAGCTTTCTGTACAGACTGAAGAGATGCAGAGAATCTGCAGTATCGAGGACAAATAGTGATAGATGTCCAGTCACTACTAGATGAACACAAAAAGCTCATATATTGTCACTTTGCATCCCTGCAAGAGCCTGTAGTGTAAAAATGACTGTTTTTTGCCAGTTTTCTGAGGATAGAATTGTATCACAAAAGGACAAGTGATTGAAACCAGTCCTCACAGAATGAATTTCAATTCAGAAAAACAGCCTCAGGATCACTACAGTGTGTGTGTGTGTGTGTGTGTGTGTGTTGTGTGTGTGTGTGTGTGTGTGTGTGTGTGTGTCTGTGTGTGCATGTATGTATAAGTATGCAGGTGTTTGTAGAAGGTACGGGCTGGTGTCAATTTTTCCTCAATAGATCACTATATTGCTATAAGAGACAGCTTTCTCACTAAACATGGAGCTTACAGACTCAACTGCAGACCTGTAACCCTGAGGATGCCCTGGTCTCTGCATCCCCAGCATGTTATTGAAGAGATAGGCATGTCTTCTCAGGCCTGAATTATCATGGAGACTAAAATTCATATAGTCAAGTTTATATCACAGTTACTTTACAAACAAAGCCATCTACCCTGGAGAGTAGGTTGACAAACTTTGTCAAATTCTTTGGACACCACGACCATGTGTGCAGATTAGTTGTGAATAGAGGAGAAGCACAGGGAAATTACCCACTCTATTAGCAGAATTAGTCAAAATTGTGGTTGAATGAAAACCCTAGCTGAAAAACATGTGGAACAGCTAGAAAGAAGCAGTCAAATGAACCTGAGAAGGAGGTGGTGGACATCAGTTAGAGTCAGCATAAATGTTGCAATGATAGAGTCCATCCAGAAACTAGTGCTCAGGAGGTAGAGGCAGGAAGGTCAGAAGTTCAAGTTGTTTTCTCTATGACCTAACAATTCTCAGGAAGCCTGGGTTCATAGTAACATGTCTCCTGTTCTCCACAGACTGACAGACACAAATGTGAGTCAATGCTCTTAACAATCAGCAGAATCCAGGTTTTCTTTACTGCCAATTAAGCAAATATAGCTTCAGAATCCAGAGAAGACACGAAAGCAGACCTTCAAATGGAAAGAAGGCATACCCTTCTCTGTATGGAGCAGAGAGGCATGCCAACACTGTCTCCAGCATTAAGTCTTAGAGAACCAAGCTCCCTCGCATTGGTTCACTTGAGTAGAAAGCAGAAGGAGGAAGCAAAATTTCTATTGTCTGCTCAACATACATCACAGTTTGAAGGTTTGTTTGCATATGAAATAGCCATCTCCATCAATGTGGAACTCTAAAATGAACAAGTCCCACACTTTGTCTTTTGCTGATGAACCTCAACACAAGGCATGGTTCCCTTAAACAACATTTGCCATGATGTCTCTTAATAAGAGACATCTTTAGTGTACAAAAGGATTTTCCTGAAACCCATATTAAATATCAGATACTTGAATTTCATCTTTCCACATCTGTTCTGATTGTTTTTTCCCCTCTGTTCTATGCTATGTTGTCCCCTGTTTTTTAAGAAGCTACTAAAAACTTCCATTTGTTCCCTTTTTTGAAAGACCTTCAAGACCTTTATAGACTGCTCCCGGAGCACAAGTTTCTCTCTTAATGAATTATTTGAATTTTAAATGAAAACAGATCTCAGTTTGCATTCTCTCTGACAAAAGTGTTACCACAAAGTGAAGACTCAGAGATGAGTGGTGAAATGCAAGAACTCTGTGTCAGGGGCTTATAGGAACTTCTACTTCTCGGCTCCCCTGTGAGTCTTCCCTGCACTGACCGGCTGACGTGACTGAGGGTTGTTGACCACAGGATGCTGCTGCCCTTAGGTCCAAGGAACAGGCATGCTGCAGTCCCTGTGTCTGATGCTGGTATGCTCCCAACCTAGCTTAACTTCCTGTTAAAGTTTTCTTCTGCTCTTCTATATCTGAGTGGCCACCCTGACACTAATGACAACAAGAAATGCATATGTCCCAATCTGTTCTCAAGGAATTTCTGAGCAGTGTGGCTGAGTCCTGCAGAAAAGCAGCATTATAAAAATAAAATGCAAACAAGAAAAAATAACTCTTATGGGGATGAGATGATAAATAATCTGATGACAGGTAAATCTAGAAACCTCCTTTTCCAAGGAGATTCACAGGTGAGTGGGGTTTTCCCTACTCTTGGTTACCCAGCATCTTACATAAGTTCCCCGTATGACCCCTAACAGAGGTCCCTTTCTGAGGGGTTTCGTTTTATTTGAGGCACTTGGTGACATTTTCAGGATACCAGAAGGCAGAAGGAGAGAAATTTGACATTTTAATTATCTACCTCTCTCCTGTTTAGCAGTGTGTTGACAAAGGCAGTGCTTCTCCATGCATCTGGTTATTCACGTATACTTCTGAGCTGTATGACACCTCTTTCACACCACACAAACACACACAAACACACACAACACACACACACACACACACACTCTCCTCTCTCTCACTCAAATCTCTTCTCACTTCCTTTCCCTCTATCAATCTGTCCCTGTCTCTGCTGTCTCTCTTTCTTTCCCACTGCCCCCAAGTATCAATTTCTTCAGGTGATAATTGGAGATAAAGAATAAAAAACTTGTTTTGCTGTTTTGGTTTATCACTTCTGCCATGCATTTCCTCTTTCCCTAGACCTGTGATCTTTGAAAATATACACTTACTGCGATATTCCTCACTTATTAAAATTCTTTTTTTTACATTGTATGAAACTCAAATTATTATTAATATAGTAATATATTAATATAAAGCCATATATTATATATTATATAATAAAATATTTTTAACTAATTAAAACTCAAATTATTAATAAAGGCATTATTTCAAAAAAGAAAGAACTAATTCCCTCAAGTTGTCACCTGATTTCCACACGCACACCATGTAAGGAATTGTTATTTTGTCATTGATCCAACCTCTAAGTAAATTCAAGTAAGTTCCTTGGACACCAGCCATAAGGAAATAGATAACTAGAGAGGGAGGTTATGGGAATGGGGAGGGATGTACCTGAGACTCTAATGGAAGAAATGTGAAAGGAGGTGGCATCAGGAAGTCTACCTTAAACCATTATTGTGCAGGGTTGTTGATTTATCTGGCGATTCAACT
Source organism: Cricetomys ansorgei (assembly GCA_026225945.1). NCBI lineage: Eukaryota > Metazoa > Chordata > Mammalia > Rodentia > Nesomyidae > Cricetomys > Cricetomys ansorgei. The sequence continues at coordinate 148,331 of JAMJFZ010001424.1, forward strand.
GAAGGTAATACTTTCAAAACTTTGACATGGTGGAAGCAATATATTTCATGATGGAATAGGTTCTGGTAAATAGAGGAACAGAACCGACTTGAAATCAAAGCTCTGTCAGTTTATTTTGTCATCATTACATCTGATGAATAACAATTATTGACTTGAGACCATATTTTTGAAGTCTGACAAAATTAATAAACACTTAATTGCATGACTATGTTGAAAATTAGTTTGTTCATGGGATGAATATTAAAGAGACATTTTACAAAACCTTAAACATGTAATGTTTAAGCTGGAAAGATTACTCAGTGGCTTAAGTTTCTGCACACGCAAGCCTGAAGACGTGTGTTGGAATTCCTAGAATCCAATAATGCCAGGTCTGGGTAGTGTGCTCATCAGCAATCTCAGCATTCCAATGGTGGGGTGAGAAGTAGAGGCATGAGAATCCCCACAAATCCATGGTTAGCTCACAGGGCATAAGCAGGGGTTAAAGGGACCTCATCTCAACAAGGAAGATGGTGAGGAAAAATGCGGAGGGTTCAGGGTTTTTACAGGATCTCCTTAACCATGCTGTGTTGTTCATACACACCTACACATGCATAAAAGAACTCTTCTCTCTCTCTTCTCACATCACTCTCCTCCTCTCTCTCTGTCACACACACACACACACACAGATAGATTACAGAGTTAGATGATGAAAGATATGTACACATACAGAGCCAGAAAGAGAGAGAGAGAAAGATATATACACACACACACACACACACACACACACATACAGAGCAGAGTTAGATGATGAAAGATATGTAACACATACAGAGCCAGAAAGAGAGAGAGAGAAAGATATGTATAACACACACACACACACACACACACACACACACACACACACAGATAGACATAGAAGAGAGTGTGGAAGATATGTATGCACATCACACACAGAAGAGAGAGAGAGAGAGAGAGAGAGAGAGGAGAGAGGGAGAGGGAGAGAGAGAGGTATAAACACACTCACACAGAGAAAGAAAAAAAGATATAGAGAGAGACAGAGAGAGAGAGAGAACGATATGTACAAGGACAACACATGAACACACCATGCTCACATGTACGCATTGCACAAGTGCGCAGGATAATCTTTTAGGTTTCTATCAAGGACAGTAAACAAAGAAAAGTAACCTTTCTTTTGTGTTTGTAGCTTTCTACAGGAAACAGGGAGGGGTCATAAAATTGATCAGAGTCTTGGAATCTCAAATTTGAAAATATCCACAGGGTTTAAGGTTGTCATAGCATTCC